>JAVGWX010000012.1:28830900-29010900 GCA_036924085.1 Ariolimax columbianus
GGAAAGGCTCAGAAAAACCGGACTACAGTGTCTAGAAGAGAGAAGAATTCGTGGTGACTTAATACAGATTTATAAGATGATCAGAGGAACGGATAACAAGTTTTACAAAATACAACCACCTACAAGAACAAGAGGGCATAACTACAAATTAACTAAAGAGAGGTCCAAATGAGGTATGAGGAAATATTATTTTAGTCAGAGAGTGGTGAATGCTTGGAATGCATTGCCACAGAAGGTATTGGAGGCAGGGACAATTAATACATTTAAAGAATAAATTGAATTCGCATAGCTTTTAGAGCAAACAAATTGGTTGTACATAGACTCTTAAGTCTTCTAAATCAGTATAAAGACGTTAAGTTAAGTTAAACTTGAATGAGACTTTCCTAAAAGCTAGTTGTAGTAAGACACATGCAGTATTGAACCTGAGCTCAAAACTGCAATCCATGACCGATAGAAGAGACTGCAGAGCCCAGCTGCAGTCAGAGAAACTCCGAAGACTGACTGACCATCCAATGCACCAGAGACTAAACAATTTGGGAAATGGGAAACTAAAGCGGAGAAACTTTGCAGAAATAGCCAAAGCAAAGATGCACGAAGATCCCATAAACGCACTAACAACACCAAAACCCATCACTACTGTACGAAAACCTACCTGGAGGCAGGATATATTTCCAGAGGTGGTAGAAAATATACCAGGTATTGGAAACAAAAACTGCCAGACTGAAAAAGAAAGGAGAGATACTACCCTAAGCTTCATATCGAAAAGCTACCCAAGCATGGACTGGACCCATGCATATACCGACGGTTCTGTAACAAACACTACACAGAACGGAGGGGCAGGAGCATTCCTGAACCTACCAAATGGCAGACAAATAACACTGTCATTCGCTACTGGTAAGTACACAAGCAATTTCAGAGCGGAGGCAGAGGCACTGAGGGCGGCAGTGGAAGAAATGGTGACACACAAAGAAAATGAAAGCCATATAGTCCTGCTTACAGATGTTCTCGCCGTAGTCACAGCGCTAAAAAGCCAGAAAAACACTGAGCTTAATGACTTAAGAGCAGCACTCTGCAAACTGTGCCAGCAGTCCGCACCAAAAAGGGTAGTGGTACAGTGGGTCCCATCACACTGCAACATCCAAGGCAACGAGGAGGCAGACAGACTGGCAAAAGAAGGTGCAAGACTACCACAAACAGATACTAGTATGACGTACGAAGAGTCAAGACGGCTTATCAAAGCCAGATACACGACCAAATGGGAAACCGAACATACTGGTTACACCAAAAACGATGCCTATTACCAGTTGAACCGAAGAGAGCAGGTCGTTGTCTTCAGACTTCGCACTGGCCACAATAGACTGAGGTACCACCTATTCAACAAATTGAAGATAGGTGGTACCGACGAATGCCCGTGCGGTACTGGTAAAATGACCGCTGAACATCTGCTGCAGAACTGCCCGACATACGAGGATCAGAGAGAGCAGATGTGGCCATCACCAGTGGAACTGCAAGACAAGCTCTATGGCAGTGGTGACAGCCTCAGGATGACCGCCTCGTTTTTCGAAAAAATAATGGTTATTGTCTAACTGCGTACGAAGAAGAAGAAGAAAGAAGAAGAACCTGAGCTATGGTAGTAGTACACATATTTGATGTAAGGCAATGTGTGTGCTGTATTTCGTGTTACTTGTATATATCTATATAGGTCCCCCTGAACTGTGTACTTACTATATGATACTGAAGATTAGATCTTGTGATATTTTAACTGCATTTTATTGTGGTACCATATTTCCTGTATTGTTTCTTTAATTGTCTTTCTTACATACAGCCACATTCCATACTTCTTTAACTTCAGTTTCAAACGGTCGTTTCAATGAAATTATGCATTTCAGTTTCAAAGTAACAGTATTTAAAAAATACTATTTTCACAGGTACTGGAGTCATCGTGCCACGAGATACTGACAAGGTAAAGGGCTTAGCTGTAAGGGTGTTAGCGAGACTAGTAGATAATTTCATAATTTATTAGTAGATCAAAATAAAGACTTATGTATAATTGAATTGGACTCAAGTGACAGGTTTCGCTAAAAACCGAAATATACCCTTCTCATTTGCAGATGCGCTAGTTTCTAGCATTGTTTAATGTTGAATTCGATTATCAGGCTGCGGATACATGTCGCTTGGAAGGTTGTGTTTTTGTGTGTGTGTGTGAAGGGTTCTTGCCCTTTAAACGGATTAAAACTTGAACAAGTGATAGCCAACACTCATGACCACGTACTATAAAAGAAATTGTGCGCTTAGATATATTAATTCAACAACCGTGAAGGGTTTTTATTATCAACCATTGTGATAGATACATCGGAAACCACAGGCGAACATTCACTATAGCCTAACAGGCCGCAACCAGACAGCGCGCGCATGAGATAAAGCAATAGTACGCGAATCTAAACTTGTGCCAGTGATGGTCTACAATCGTGACCATTTTCACTGGGGAAAAGTGTACATTTAGGTTCAACAGTTGTGAAGTGTTTTGGTGGTCATTGCAAAGACCGGGTTAGGTGCATCGAAAAACTACTAGTGAACACTTGTCACTTTATAGTAGATAAAGTACACACAGGCCAGAAAACGAGGCCAAAACTGGCATCCAACACCCGGCTCAATGAACACCAGCTAGGTCATCCTAACACAGATAGACATCTACGGGACATCGTCACTGAACTCAGGTTGATTACACATCCCTGCAGATCACTATCGCTGGAGGTTTTAGACAAACTCTCGGTATAGGGATTCTCTGTAAAACCAGCACTTCGATGGCCTGAAGAAAACAATCCATAGGGAGAAGGCGGAATAAACCCAAACTAAACAAAATACGGGATCGATAGTTGATCATTGTACCTCAACTTACCATTCAAGACTTCACCACACGACAATGTCCACCTCTTATTCAAGACTTCACCACACAACAATGTCCACCTCACCATTCAAGACTTCACCACATAACAATGTCCACTTCACCGTCCAAGACCCCACCACGCGACAATGTCCACCTCACCATTCAAGACTTCACCACACTACAACGTCCACCTGACCATTCAAGACTACACCACACGACAATGTCTACCTCACCCTTCAAGACCCCACCACGCGACAATGTACACCTCACCATTCAAGACTTCACCACACGACAATGTCCACCTCACCATTCAAGACACCACCACACGACAATGTCCACCTCATCATTCAAGACTTCACCACACGACAATATCCACTTCATTATTCAAGCAAAGCAAACGCATGAAAAGTAGCTGTATGGGGGTAATAGAAATACAAACATTTCAGTTCCTTCCAGAGCACAGGTCTTTAACAAATACAGGCCAGCTTCTATTGTCCTGGACAATCAAATTCAACACTCCCCTCTCTTCTCTGTTTGCCCTAATTCTTGTTACAAACTCTCTCTTTTATGTATGAATTGGTCCTCCTTTACACGTCCTTCCTTTATCTCAGATAAAGACTTCTTTACACTTCTATCAGCTGGTCTTCTCAAGGGGTGCTCTGCCAAACGCATAGTCCTTTTCTGACCTCAAGCTCCACTGATATTTGTCACGTTCTTGCCTTCATTTACACGTGAGTCTTCTTATACGTTTCAACCAGGAGCAAGGAGTAATTTGAGTCAGATGCTTTCATTCTAACACTTTGCAAGGAGTAATTAGAGTCAGTTGCTTTCATTCTAACACTTTGCAAGGAGTAATTAGAGTCAGATGCTTTCATTCTAACACTTTGCAAGGAGTAATTAGAGTCAGTTGCTTTCATTCTAACACTTTGCAAGGAGTAATTAGAGTCAGATGCTTTCATTCTAACACTTTGCAAGGAGTAATTTGAGTCAGATGCTTTCATTCTAACACTTTGCAAGGAGTAATTTGAGTCAGATGCTTTCATTCTAACACTTTGCAAGGAGTAATTTGAGTCAGATGCTTTCACTCTAACACTTTGCAATGAGTAATTAGAGTCAGATGCTTTCACTCAAACACTTTGCAATGAGTAATTTGAGTCATATGCTTTCACTCTAACACTTTGCAATGAGTAATTAGAGTCAGATGCTTTCATTCTAACACTTTGCAATGAGTAATTAGAGTCAGATGCTTTCACTCTAACACTTTGCAATGAGTAATTAGAGTCAGATGCGTCCACTCTAACACTTTGCAAGGAGTAATTTGAGTCAGATGCTTTCATTCTAACACTTTGCAAGGAGTAATTTGAGTCAGATGCTTTCATTCTAACACTTTGCAAGGAGTAATTTGAGTCAGATGCTTTCACTCTAACACTTTGCAATGAGTAATTAGAGTCAGATGCTTTCACTCAAACACTTTGCAATGAGTAATTAGAGTCAGATGCTTTCACTCTAACACTTTGCAATGAGTAATTAGAGTCAGTTGCTTTCATTCTAACACTTTGCAATGAGTAATTAGAGTCAGATGCTTTCATTCTACACTTTGCAAGGAGTAATTAGAGTCAGTTGCTTTCATTCTAACACTTTGCAATAAGTAATTAGAGTCAGTTGCTTTCATTCTAACACTTTGCAATGAGTAATTAGAGTCAGTTGCTTTCATTCTAACACTTTGCAAGGAGTAATTAGAGTCAGTTGCTTTCATTCTAACACTTTGCAAGGAGTAATTAGAGTCAGATGCTTTCATTCTAACACTTTGCAAGGAGTAATTTGAGTCAGATGCTTTCACTCTAACACTTTGCAATGAGTAATTAGAGTCAGATGCTTTCACTCAAACACTTTGCAATGAGTAATTTGAGTCAGATGCTTTCACTCTAACACTTTGCAATGAGTAATTAGAGTCAGATGCTTTCATTCTAACACTTTGCAATGAGTAATTAGAGTCAGATGCTTTCACTCTAACACTTTGCAATGAGTAATTAGAGTCAGATGCGTCCACTCTAACACTTTGCAAGGAGTAATTTGAGTCAGATGCTTTCATTCTAACACTTTGCAAGGAGTAATTGGAGTCAGATGCTTTCATTCTAACACTTTGCAAGGAGTAATTTGAGTCAGATTCTTTCACTCTAACACTTTGCAATGAGTAATTAGAGTCAGATGCTTTCACTCAAACACTTTGCAATGAGTAATTAGAGTCAGATGCTTTCACTCTAACACTTTGCAATGAGTAATTAGAGTCAGATGCGTCCACTCTAACACTTTGCAAGGAGTAATTTGAGTCAGATGCTTTCATTCTAACACTTTGCAAGGAGTAATTTGAGTCAGATGCTTTCATTCTAACACTTTGCAAGGAGTAATTTGAGTCAGATGCTTTCACTCTAACACTTTGCAATGAGTAATTAGAGTCAGATGCTTTCACTCAAACACTTTGCAATGAGTAATTAGAGTCAGATGCTTTCACTCTAACACTTTGCAATGAGTAATTAGAGTCAGTTGCTTTCATTCTAACACTTTGCAATGAGTAATTAGAGTCAGTTGCTTTCATTCTAACACTTTGCAAGGAGTAATTAGAGTCAGTTGCTTTCATTCTAACACTTTGCAATGAGTAATTAGAGTCAGTTGCTTTCATTCTAACACTTTGCAATGAGTAATTAGAGTCAGATGCTTTCACTCTAACACTTTGCAATGAGTAATTAGAGTCAGATGCGTCCACTCTAATACTTTGCAAGGAGTAATTTGAGTCAGATACATTCACTCTAACACTTTGCTCATCAGACCATCAATTACAATTATTACAAAGCTAGCAATATCAGGGAAACCTGGCTTACTTTAGTAAAATAAATAGATCGGAGCTGCGACGGTAATGAAGGTATAAAGTCGATTCAAGCATATACAAGTAACGGCTCAGTGACTGCACCAGCAAAAACACGCTCTTTATCCCTGACGAAGGTCCTGTGTCCGTAACCTAGGTATCGTGTTTTTGTCCTGGTGTGTTCACTGAGCCATTGCATACTTAATGTCACGTTTTTTAGTAAGGCAGTTCGTAGCTGATGTAAACCTCCAACCTTTACGAGTTTGCAAATAAAACGACTGTTCATTTATTTAATGTGCCATGGAAGGCTTTGGGAATCCTCTCTTATTTGCATTTAGCAAATACGTAAATACATATTAAACCTGCATTTCGTCTGGATTATTTTGGTTTCCCCGTTGATATATCAATACCGGATGTAAGTGCCAATGTAGGTGAGAACTATTATAATCGTTGCGGTTTTTCGAGAGAACAAATACACACAACTATCGTATTCTAGTACATTCGAAACCACGAAACAGGTTTTGTAAATAATAAACAAAATTACCGCGCATATAACTCTTGGTATACAAAGAGACAACGCCCGTATCATAGCAACGAACGACGCATGATTCTCTATTTAGTTATTCGAAGCTTCTCGTATTGAGGTCTTCAGTCTTAATAAATTGTCCCTTGTCAGAAACGGGTTAGCAATGGCTATCCTTACTTTCCCATAGCCGAGCGTACTGAATAAGGTGACCCTGCTGCCTCCTCACTGTAATGTAATGCAATATATCAGGCTCACTACTGTGTTGATCATAGTGTTGATCCTCACCTAGGTCATCAGGGTAATGTAACAAAGCATGTTTCCAGGTGTAACCCAGGAAGTTAGCTGCATCGGTGTCTCCGTGCTCCTATTGGAGCGGGACAGGAAAAGTGATAAAATATAAGGGCCGATAAACACACAGATAGGTATGGTTTAGTTACCGCACCAAGACAGAAACTAAACAAACTTCATGTTATGAACACAAGGTCTTCGTCAGCAACAAAGAACGAATGATGGCGCCGAACAAATTACATCCCCCCTCCCAACCCCCCCCCCCCCCCCCCTGCACTAGTGTAGTCTGGGTAAGGAATAGGGATCACAGTGGGAAGGTAAACCCGGTACTAGTAACTGCCAGCTGAAATAGGATGTGTTGGGCATCCTCGCTGTAAACTACAACACAACGTCTTTTTTTCAGGACGATCGTCGAGATAGAAGATACCTGTCCACTTGCGTATATCATATATCCAGTTTATATTATGGGAAACTCTTCTCTTGCCAGGAACTGTGACTTGGAGCATCACATTGGGTAAACCATGAGAACTTACTACATGAGGGCGGGTACTGGCAGAGCTTTCTTTATCTGACAGTTGAAAGGAGGTCCGGATAGTAGAGGAAGTTAAAAAGGAAGAGGAAAGAAATGGAGACGAAGAATAGACAGATAAAATATACCGGAATATTAAAATTGAACTAATTTTATCATTAAAAAAAAATTAACAATGTCTAAATTTATCTAATCTTCCTTTTTGTTTTTCAGGTATCGGAATTGAAAGGAAAGGTAAGTTCCTTCTTTGCGCTGAAAAAATTAACGTAACGTGAGTTGAAATAGTGTTTTCCTAAGTTTGATTGAAGAAGTTTTACTCAAAACCATCTGTTTCTCTCAACATCAACCAATTTATCTCTAGCTATGTAGACTGTCAATCCACCAAAAGAGTAATTCTTCTTCTTCTTCTTCTTCGTACGCAGTCAGACAGTGACCATTATTTTTTCGAAAAAAGCGGCGGTCATCCTGAGGCTGTCGCCACTGCCATAGAGCTTGTCTTGCAGTTCCACTGGTGATGGCCACATCTGCTCTCTCTGATCCTCGTATGTCGGGCAGTTCTGCAGCAGATCTTCAGCGGTCATTTTACCAGTACCGCACGGGCATTCGTCGGTACCACCTATCTTCAGTTTGTTGAATAGGTGGTACCTCAGTCTGTTGTGGCCAGTGCGAAGTCTAAAGACAACGACCTGCTCTCTTCGGTTCAACTGGTAATAGGCATCGTTTTTGGTGTAACCAGTATGTTCGGTTTCCCATTTGGTCATGTATCTGGCTTTGATAAGCCGTTTTGACTCTTCGTACGTCATACTAGTATCTGTTTGTGGTAGTCTTGCACCTTCTTTTGCCAGTCTGTCTGCCTCCTCGTTGCCTTGGATGTTGCAGTGTGATGGGACCCACTGTACCACTACCCTTTTTGGTGCAGACTGCTGGCACAGTTTGCAGAGTGCTGCTCTTAAGTCATTAAAAAGAGTAATTCAAAGACTCCCTTTTGTTCCTTAGCCTCATTTGAACATGAAGGTCGGGGTCAGTAATTCAGTACTTGGTCTTCTCTCGCCCTCGTAGGTTTAGTCTTGGTCAATCTTTTCCTACCAATTGCAGCTTTGTAAAAATAAACTTTCTTGCTCTTCCCATTTCCTGTTTTCTTGTGATTTCCTTTTACAGAAGATACTAGAGTGCAAGATTCAATGGAAGATAGAACAGGGGTCACCAAGATTCACCTTTACATCTCAGGCATGCAAGGACATTAAAGTACAAGCTTATGCTGCAATGAAGAGTTCTGCAGAGAATAGGGTCAAATGGACAGACATACTCAGACAACCTTACAACCAGTCTCAGAACTGATCAGCCAGAGAATAGGGTCAAATGGACAGACAGACTCAGACATCCTTACAACCAGTCTCAGAACTGATCAGCCAGAGAATAGGGTCAAATGGACAGACATACTCAGACAACCTTACAACCAGTCTCAGAACTGATCAGCCAGAGAATAGGGTCAAATGGACAGACATACTCAGACAACCTTACAACCAGTCTCAGAACTGATCAGCCAGAGAATAGGGTCAAATGGACAGACATACTCAGACAACCTTACAACCAGTCTCAGAACTGATCAGCCAGAGAATAGGGTCAAATGGACAGACATACTCAGACAACCTTACAACCAGTCTCAGAACTGATCAGCCAGAGAATAGGGTCAAATGGACAGACATACTCAGACAACCTTACAACCAGTCTCAGAACTGATCAGCCAGAGAATAGGGTCAAATGGACAGACATACTCAGACAACCTTACAACCAGTCTCAGAACTGATCAGCCAGAGAATAGGGTCAAATGGACAGACATACTCAGACAACCTTACAACCAGTCTCAGAACTGATCAGCCAGAGAATAGGGTCAAATGGACAGACATACTCAGACAACCTTACAACCAGTCTCATTACAGATCAACCAGATGATGAAGAACTTTCCATGTTGTCCATGCTAACCATTTCCTTGATTCCCCATACTTTTCCTGTTAATATTTGCTTATGTCTTCCTATTATCCATGTTCATTACCTTTCCAACTTTCCTAATGTTTTCCATTTGCCTCAATGTCTTCCGTCTCTTTGTTCTCAAATTACTTCTCTTTCTATGATTTCCTAATGATTTTATTATCAGACTCCAGTACGACTTCCTTTTCATCGTTTTTTCTGTCTTCTGTTTGTCCCTATTACTTTCATTTTCATTTTGTGTGACCATACTGTCCCTCTGTTCCTCAGGTTGGAACGATATCATTTGCGACTTCTTGCTTTCTGGACCTACACCTAGAAGGGAGTGCAACTCTTGTCTCTCTTCTCTTACCTCCCTCTGTTTCATTTGACTCTGTCCTACAGTCACACCCTTGCACAACTTTCACACACGCCCTCGTGGTAAAGCCCTTCCATTGCACTTTGGTTGGGCTAGCTTCTGAGGGCGCACAAACCTAGCATAGGTACATACAGATGCACACATGCATCCAAGCACTGGTTTATGCGTCCTGATATCACCCAATTGACTACGGTCTGGGGTGGAAAATGGCGCGCCTCCGCCAGTAGAAACTAGTGAGGCAAACATCTAAGCAAAAAAAAAAAAAAAATTCGAGGAGAAACAGGGTGACCTCCAGTAGTTGTGGGTGAAATACTTCGAAACTTGGTGTTGGGCACTCCCACTGCCCTGCGGTACTCCTTACACTGATCACCATTTCTATGACAAACATCTCATGTCGGATCAAGGCGTCGGAAATGACGAATAAAAGGATTTCCTTGAGGCTAGCAGCCCCAACGTGTGAAAGCAAGGATATGAAATAGGGGACGGCTTGGGCTAGTGGTTAAGTGACATGGCTCACACCCCGAAGGTGCTGGGTTCGATCTCCATCACAGCACAGGCCGTTAACCTGGGGAAGCAAACCCTTAGAAAACGCAGGAGGAAGCAGACACTTACATAAAATGCATGCCGAAGTCGGATGCACTTTGGCCGACAGGCGAAAAATAAAAACTAGAGTGCAACGCACACCTCCTTGTGGAATAGAGAAATAAGGCGAACGTAAAACTTTTAGTTTTAAAAATTGGAATGAAACGCCACTGCAAATGTTTAGATATTCGATTCCTGATAAGAGGGCAGGTACAGTGGTGCCCATATGCTTCACCTGCAGCACAAATACGAATCAGTCGGTAAATGGGTTTTACGTGTCTGAGTGGTTAGAAACGTTGTTTTTCCCCGGGGTTGCGTGGCTATTGACGCAGCTCACAACCCAAACATTCATATGTTCGGATTCAATAAGGAAGCACCCCTATGGAAAGTAAACCCATTTTAAAAATTAGTGCATCCGTCGGATGCACTAGGCTGAAAGACAAAGTACAAAGCACATCACCTTAGGGAGTAAAGTGGAAGGGAAAATAAATCCCTAGTGTCAAAACACTTCATTCACTCAGCTGTAAATGGGTGATTTACTGATAGCGAAGGACAGGCTACAAAACGCAGAGACTTAGTAAAATGAGGATGTTATTTATCTTACATGAGTTTGGCAAATCCGGAAAGATGTGGTGGGGGTGACGGGGAGAGGAGTATGTCGTAAGAGAGACATCCGTAAATCGTAGTGTCGTATTTCAAGCAGTCATAAATGTAAATTAGTCATGAATCTTGCAATTGTAAATCAAACAGCAAGCAGTCGTTACTCGAGAAATCGCAATTCAAGAAGTCGAAAGTCGAGCAGTCTTAAGTACGGTGGTCCTAAGTCAAGAATCCTTAGTTTAAAGAAAAAAAAACTAATTAATATTTCCATTAGTATCTACGTTTGTGTTGTAAAATGTATTTCTTTGTTTTTCTTTCCTCAGCTCTCAAGGCTCAACAATTTAGTAAGTTTGAAAATTGAATTGTTTCAAGTAGTCTACATTCTCATCCCTCTCATCATGCATAACATAGTGCTACATAATCTCATTCTACTAGCAAATGTTACAGACTTCCTGCAGGTAGGCCAGTTATATTGTGGTCTTATTACCGTAAGTCTTAATTGAATACTGGAAGACTAAAAAGTCTTCAGACTCCACACAGGTCAAAACAGACTGAGGTACCATCTATTCTTCTTCTTCTTCTTCATCGTTCGCAGTCAGACAGTAACATTTATTTTTTCGAAAAAAGCAGCCGTCATCCTGAGGCTGTCGACACTGCCATAGAGCTTGTCTAGTGTTGCCACTGGTGATGGTCACATCTGCTCTCTCTGATCCTCGTATGTCGGGCAGCTTTGCAGCAAATGCTCAGCGGTCATTTTCCCGGTACCACACGGGCATTCGTCGGTGCCACCCATCTTCAATTTGTTGAATAGGTGGTACCTCAGTCTATTGTGGCCAGTGCGAAGTCTGAAGACCACGACCTGCTCTCTTCGGTTCAACTGGCAATAGGCATCGTTTTTGGTGTAACCAGTATGTTCGGTTTCCAATTTGGTCATGTATCTAGCTCTAATAAGCCGTTTTGACTCTTCGTATGTCATACTAGTATCTGGTTGTGTTAATTTTGCACCTTCTTTTGCCAGTCTGTCTGCCTCCTCGTTGCCTTGGATGTTGCAGTGAGATAGAACCCACTTCATCACTACCCTGTTTGGTGCGGCCTACTGGCATAGTTAACAGAGTACTGTTCTTAAATCATTAAGTTCAGTATTTTTCTGGCTTTTTCGTGCTGTGACTACGTCCAGAGCATCTGTAAGCAGGACTATGTAGCTTTCATTCCTTGTACCTGTCACCATTTCTTCCACTGCCGCCCTCAGTGCCTCTGCCTCCGCTCTGAAATTGCTTGTATATTTTCCAGTAGCGAGTGAAAGTGTTATTTTTCTGCCATTTGGTAGGCTCAGGAATGCTCCTGCCCTTCCGTATTGTGTTGTATTTGTTACGGAACCGTCGGTGTATGCATGGGTCCAGTCCATGCTTGGGTAGTTTTCCGTTATGTAACTCAGGGTAGTATCTCTTCTTTCTTTTTCAGACTGGCAGTTTTTGTTTCAAATACCTGGTATATTTTCTACCACCTCTGGAAATATATGCTGCCTCCAGATAGGTTTTCGAACAGTAGGGATGGGCTTTGGTGTTAGTGCGTTCATGGGGTTTTCGTGCATTTTTGCTTTGGCTTTTTCTGCAAAGTTTCTTTGCTTTAGTTTCCCATTTCCGAAATTGTTTAGTCTCTGGTGCATTGGATGGTCAGTCAGTCTTCTGAGTTTCTCTGATTGCAGCTGGGGTCTGCAGTCTCTTCTGTCGGTTATGGATTGCAGTTTTGTAATCATTTCAAGTTCTACAATTGGCGTTGACTTCATGCCTCCTGTTATTACTCTCATGGCTTGGTTTTGGAGTTTGCTGTTGTCCACGCCGCAATGCCATACTCGAGAACTGGTCTCACTCTTCCAGTGTACAGTTTCTTTAGTATACTTTCGTCTGCTCCCCAGCTTGTGCCAGCAAGTTTCCACATGATTGCCATTCTCTCTCTGGCTCTCATTCGGTTTCTCTCGATCTGACTTTTCCATGTCATGCGCCGATCAAATGTGACTCCCAGGTAGTTTGGGTTGTCGTTTGGTTGCAGGTATTTGCCGTTTAGACTTAATTTGGTGTTTTGGGGTTTGATTGATAGCGAGAATATTATACATGTGGTTTTTTCTTCGTTTATTTTGACCAGCCATGAGTTCGCCCACTCTTCCAGCGATTTTAGGGCCTGCTGCATCCGATTTTTTGCTATGGTGAGATTCTTTTCAGAGGTCCACATAGCCAAATCGTCTGCAAACATTGAGCTATGAACTCTTCTTGGTATATTCTCTGTAATGTCATTTATATACACCAGGAATAGTGTGGGTGACAGTACTCCCCCTTGGGGTACTCCCTGCTCAAGTGTCACCTTTTTGCTCATCAGCCCTTGTACTTGGACTCTGGCCGTTCTGTTTTTGAGGTATTGATTGATCCACTTGTACATTTTCCCACAAACTTCACTTCTTCTTAGCTTGACTCTAAGTCCATCTTTCCAGACTTTGTCAAATGCCTTTTCCAGGTCCACCCAAATCGCTACTGTGTGGTTCTGTTCCTGGTAGGCATCTTCTATTTCCTGGGCTATGAGGATGACCTGTTCCTCAGTGGATCTGTGCTGTCTAAAGCCTGCTTGCTGTGGAATTAGTATGCGTTTTTCTTCCAGATGCCACATAAGTCTGGTGTTTATCATACGTTCCATCATTTTGCCGACACAGCTCAGTAGGCTGATAGGCCTGTTTAAATGTGGATCTGTTTTGTCTTTTCCTTTCTTTGGTATTGGTACAAGTACTGCGTCTTTCCATGCCTGGGGTACAATACCCCTTTTCCAGCTTTGGTTCAGGACTGATTGCAGTTTCCTCTTTGCTGTTTGGCCCAGCCCCTTCAGCATTTCGTTTGTTATCCCGTCTTTTCCGGGAGATTTCCTTTTCTTTAATGTTCTCATGGCCTCTTCCATTTCGTTCATTGTTAATATTGCCATCATATGCTCTTCTGGTGCCATATTGATGTTGTCGTGCCCCTTTTGCTATTCATTTATGTCCGTATGCGTATCTGCAGGGACATCTATGTGGTTCGCTCTGGCATAGTGTTCAACAAAGGTGTTTGCGGCTTTTTTTCCAGTGAGCAACTTTTCGCCCTGCTTGATGTACCATCTATTCAATAAACTGAAGATAGGTGGCACTGACGAATGCACCTGTGGTACAGGGAAAATGACCGCTTAACATCTGCTGCAAAATTGCCCGACTTTCGATGACCAGAGAAAGCACATGTGGCCATCACTAGTGCCAACACTAGACAAGCTCTATGGCAGTGTCGACAGCCTCAGGATGACAGCTGCTTTCTTCGAACAAATTCAAGTTGACGTCTGACAGCGTTCAATTAACACTAAATTTAAACACAATACAACACATTATTTATTCATATAACACTGCCAACTATAAACTCTCTAAAAACTTAAATTATTTTCTCACCATTTATACGTCATTGTACCCTATTCTCGTAATCTGAATTGCAGCGATCGAGTTTAGTTGCGGATTGCCGCTGACGGTAAAGTTCGTAGGTTCCGAACCCAAGTATGATGTCCGTGGTCTTGTTCGTCTTAGTGGTCTCAACCTGATTGATAATCCCTCGTATATATGTCTATACGCCTTTCTGTTTGTCTATATTTGTTGTCTCACTCCATATGTTATTTTATTTACCTGGACGTGTGCGGTCTGTCTTTTGTTGTTGTCTGGTATGTGTCTAATTTCCTCTTTTGTTTATTGACCTGTATTTTTGATTGTCTGAATGTTGTGTGGATATATATATATATATATATATATATATATATATATATATATATATATATATATATATATATATACACATCCATAATGAAATAAAACAGCAGAGCAATGTAGACGCTCAGCCGGTTACGTAGTGGACGATGCATCTCCAACATTATCTAACTCTCAACTATGTGAATCAGCTTTCCCGTTGGCCGTAATCCATGTAATGATATTAAGCTATCCACTTTCTTTTGTCCTTATCGCTTCCATTCTCTTGGTCGTCTCATTTGCATCCACCCGTTTGAAAGCATATATTGCTGTACGTCCATCACATGTGATGAAGATCACTCTCTTTGTTCAGTCGTGTGCACATAAATTTCTCTTGCTGTGTCAGCTGAAATTGGTGACTTTCGTGGTGATTTGGATTAACGTGAAGAATAAACTACGCCTTTTGTCAACCTCACTCTCTGGTCTTGAGCTACCCTTGGACAATGGCAAGATATTTATCGAGACGACTGGAAATAGCACAGGATGCAGATTTTTCCTCAGGGCTTACTCCCGAAGTCTTCACTGTAAAGAGGTATCCCGCAAGGCAGCGGAAGGAGGGGGGGGGGGGGGGGGGGGGGTTATATCTAACTTTGTGTGTCGTGCCTTTCCCATAACCGCAAAAGGTCGTAGGGACATCACAGCATGTGAGTGAATTGGGCAATACTCCCAGACTGTGTTCTAGTTCATTATAGTCATGTCTAAATTTCACACACCAAAACCGACACTATTTACAGCCACGGCGAAGAGCGCCAAACTCGTGAACTTTGGCCATGTGAACTAGATCGTGAAATACGACACATGTTTAAGCGTAGTGCTATTCATATAGCCGATGTCCAGACCAGGATAATCGGACGGAAGAAAACACACAGAAAAAACGAACGAATTAACCAGTTTTAATGGAAAACAGCAACACGTTTCCGTGAGCACGAGTGTAAGTCGTCGTCTAGTGTGAGTTCCAGGCAAATCAGTGGTCTGGCGGCATCCATAATGACATAAAACGGCAGAGCAATGTAAACCCGCAGCTGGTTACGTGGTGGTCGATGCGTCTCCAACACCATCTCACCATCAACTATGAATATCAGCTTTCCCGGTGTCGGTTATCCATGTTATGATGTTAAGCTATTCAGTTTCTTCTGTCTTTATCGCTTCCTGTCTCTTTGACGTGCCATTTGCATATACCTGTTTCAAAGTAATTAAAATATTAAACCGTATTATTTTCATTGACTCAGTTTTCAGAACTTGATGATAGAGACGTGAGCGATCTGCTTAGTTTGTTGGCGCACAATAAAGATGGAGGCACACCAATCAGGACGGTATTATCATCGGAGGATATGACGCACGTGCAACACTCGAAGGAGGTCCTGTCACCTGCACCTTCTCCAACATCCGGATTAGAGGTAAGAGACAGGCAAATGACCGTTCTATAGCAGGAACTACCGCAAGGATGGAAGTTGTCGGATGCTTGATTATGCCGTAGTCACAGCGCTAAAAAGCCAGAAAAACACTGAGCTTAATGACTTAAGAGCAGCACTCTGCCAACTGTGCCATCAGTCCGCACCAAAAAGGGTAGTGGTACAGTGGGTCCCATCACACTGCAACATCCAAGGCAACGAGGAGGCAGACAGACTGGCAAAAGAAGGTGCAAGACTACCACAAACAGATACTATTATGACGTACGAAGAGTCAAAACGGCTTATCAAAGCCAGATACATGACCAAATGGAAAACCGAACATACTGGTTACACCAAAAGCGATGCCTATTACTAGTTGAACCGAAGAGAGCAGGTCGTTGTCTTCAGACTTCGCACTGGCCACAATAGACTGAGGTACCACCTATTCAACAAATTGAAGATAGGTGGCACCGACGAATGCCCGTGTGGTACCGGGAAAATGACCGCTGAACATCTGCTGCAGAACTGCCCGACATACGAGGATCAGAGAGAGCAGATGTGGCCATCACCAGTGGAACTGCAAGACAAGCTCTATGGCAGTGGCGACAGCCTCAGGATGACCGCCGCTTTTTTCGAAAAAAATAATGGTTACTGTCTGACTTCGTACGAAGAAGAAGAAGAAGAAGAAGAAGAAGAAGAAGAAGAAGAAGGAGGAGGATGCTTGATTATGCAAGCCATCATTCTTTTGTTAGGCCCTGGAACCAGGAGCGGTGAGGGCTGGCGGCCAGAAGGGTATGGTGAGGGAGGGGGGGGCCCGAGAACGATGTTAATGTTCATAGGTTGGAAAGTGTTGGAAGCTGTATTATTCGAGATAGAAGTTGTTGGGAGAGGATGGGGAGTAGGAGGGTGTGGCTGTCTTCTACGAGCTATCAACTACCAACTATCAGCCTTTTATTGCGGAAAAGATCGATATGTTGTGCAGGAACAGCAGCGACTTTCGTGAATGTGTAAAATGTTCACGTTAGTATAAAGCTGTTACTTCCGTGGGTGTATAAAATGTTCACATGAGGACAAAGCTGTTACTCTCGTGAGTGTATAAGATGTTCACATGAGGACAAAGCTGTTACTTCCGTGAGTGTATAAAATGTTCACGTGAGGACAAATCTGTTACTTCCATGAGTGTATAAGATGTTCACAGGAGGACAAAGCTGTCACGTCCGTGAGTGTGTAAAATGCTTACGTGGAGGCAAAGCCGTTACTTCCGTGAGTGTGTAAAATGCTTACGTGGAGGCAAAGCTGTTACTTCCGTGTGAGTTAAGCGTGTTTGAGGCGTGTTCAACGTTTTTTCTCATTCTTTCAATCGGTGTGGTTGTGCAGTGGTCCGCAGTCCTCCAGTCGGTTGTGCTTTGCTTGGAGCAGTCTGCGTGCCGCTCACTACTACGATGATCAAGTCGATTCCCCACCTCGTTAGACAACCCGTTTACAGGTAGACCTGCTTGGGTTTGAGGTCCGGATCTTGGTCATTATATTTTACCTGGCACTGACTTACATGGCTGATGAGCATCCTCAATCAGAATGGACAGGTTTTTTTTGTCGAACTGCTTTTCAAGCAGATTCGTCATATTGGGATACGAAAGTCAACTGTTCGGAGCGATGTAGAAATGGGAACGGAACAGAAAGGTGTGTGATACGTTCATTGTTGTTATTTTTGTTGTGAATTCCTACAATGAGTAGGTTCACTCTTTTAGTGACGGGTTGCAGTAGCTTTCCTTGCTTCCCGAGCGTGCTGATGACAGGTGGACCGGGGTCCTCCAGGCGGTTGTGGTATGCTTGGGCTCATCTACGTGTCACTCACTAACATTTAGTCAGGGGACGACGTGGACTAGTGGTTAAGTGACACGGCTCACAACCAAAAGGTGCTGGGTTCAATCCACAACACAGCACCGGCCGTTACCCCAGGGAAGCAAACCCTTAGAAAATGTAGGAGGATGCAGGTCCTTACATAAAATGCATGCTGAAGTCGGTTGCACTGGGCCGACAGGCACAAAATACAAATCACAGTGCAACGCACACCGCCTTGGGGATTATAGAAATTAGGCGAACGCAAAAAAACAAAACAAAAATTTTACAAAAAAAACATCTAGTCAGTCAGACTGCTAAGAACAATATCCAGTTTCAAGGGAGAAGGGGAAGTCGAGGTGGGGGTATTGGTCAGTATATTTTGCTTGACTCTGACTAACATATCTCATCAGTATGTTATGCATGACCAGAGGTTGGGAAGAAAGACAAACGTCTGGTCAAGCAAAATATATTGGACAAGACCCTCACCTTGGCATCCTCGTAGCCCTTCCTGAAAACGAGCTATTTTCATTGCAGCCTGGCTAACAAGGTGAGGGATCAACGTGATCCCTGTAGTAATGAGCGACACGCAGATGAAGGCCCAACCGCCTGGAGGACCCATATCCACCTTCATCAGCACTCTCGAGATGTGAGGAAAGTTACAACAAGCCGCCACTTAACGTCCTTTTTATGGCGCACAAAAGAGTAATTCTACTGATTGTGGGCATTCAACACCAATCAGACATCAGTCTGAGAGAGAAATCAAACTCACATCCAGGGATAGAGAACGTTTTAGGAAAGGCATGAGTGGCGTTGTGAACCCATTGCAATTACCCTGGGATGAGGACATCTCCTGCATCTGATGTGATCTGCTTCAGCTTCAAAGTCCTGAAATAGATCATACAGGTAAGGTGAGTGAGCAAGTTCAGGTATCGATGAAAAAGGCAAATGCAATGTTAGGTATGCTAAAAATAAATATTAAACAAAGGAGTAAGGAAGTGATAGTCAAACTGTGTATTAGTTAGAACTAGATTGGAGTACTTTGTACAGGTGTGGAGTCCTTATTGTAGAGGGAATATAAACATGCTGGAAAGAATACAAAAAAAAAGCGACAAAGCTGATAGTGGGATTCCAGAATTACAGTTATGAGGAAAGACTTAGAAAAACCGGCCTACAGATTCCAGAAGAGAGAAGAATTCGTGGTGACTTAATACAGGTTTATAAGATGATCAGAGGAATGGATAAATTAGACTATAACACGTTTTTTTTTAAATACAACCATCCACAAAAACAAGAGGGCATAGCTACAAGTTGACTAAAGAGAGGTCCAGATTAGATATTAGGAAATATTTTTTTAGTCAGAGAGTGGTGAATGCTTGGAATGCATTGCCACAGGAGGTAGTGGAGGCAGGGAGAGTTAATGCATTTAAGAATAAATTGGATGCGCATAGCTTTTAGAGCAAGGTGATGTAAATGAAACTGGTTGTATACAGACTCTGCAAGTCTTCTAAACCAGTATAAATACGTTAAGTTAAGATGAGTTAGAAAACGGTGAAGAGTCATTATAAAGACGTACAGACAGGCAGGCAGGCAGACAGGCACGCATGTAGACAGACATACATACAGACAGACAGACATCCAGGCTGTCAGATAGGCAGGCAGACAGACAGACAGATGTGAATGTGTTCTACATAAACTAACATTTACCCCTTCATCACGAACACAGACTGGTCAGAAACGTGTCGGATTAAAACAGAATGTCGACCAACTCTCTCCGCGAGACAGCATATCAATAGAGGTTAGTTATATGGGTCATGTGTTCCTTTGTCTCTCTCTCTCTATTTTATCCGTATATTTTCGACGTGTCTAGTACAATGCTTTTTTCTTTGTGTCTATCTTACATTTTCTCTGTATTTATCTCTGTCTATCTCCTTATCATTTCTCTCTATCATACTTTCTCCCTGTTTCTATTTCTCCTTTTCTCGCGGTGTCTATATGTGACTCAGTATCTTCTTTTCTCTCTATTTCTTTATGTCGCTATGTCCATCTTTATCTCCGTCTTTTCTTTCTTTCATTATCTGTACTTATCCCCCTCTGTACCTATCTTCCTCTGTACCTCTCTCGTTGTCTTTTTCTGTCCCTTTTTTCTCTGCCCGTCGCTCTCTGCTTCTAGTCAAGTATAGTCATTATATTACTCTCCATATCCATCCTCACCTGTCTCCATCTCTCTATGTCACATACTCTACATCCTCACCTGTCCCCATCTCTTTATGTCACATACTCTACATCCCCATCTGTCTCCATCTCTTTATGTCACATACTCTACATCCTCACCTGTCTCCATCTCTTTATGTCACATACTCTACATCCTCACCTGTCTCCATCTCTTTATGTCACATACTCTACATCCTCACCTGTCTCCATCTCTTTATGTCACATACTCTACATCCTCACCTGTCTCAATCTCTTTATTTCACATACTCTACATCCTCACCTGTCTCCATCTCTTTATGTCACATACTCTACATCCTCACATGTCTCCATCTCTTTATGTCACATACTCTACATCCTTACCTGTCTCAATCTCTTTATGTCACATACTCTACATCCTCACCTGTCTCCATCTCTTTATGTCACATACTCTACATCCTCACATGTCTCCATCTCTTTATGTCACATACTCTACATCCTTACCTGTCTCAATCTCTTTATGTCACATACTCTACATCCTCACCTGTCTCAATCTCTTTATGTCACATACTCTACATCCTCACCTGTCTCCATCTCTTTATGTCACATACTCTACATCCTCACCTGTCTCAATCTCTTTATGTCACATACTCTACATCCTCACCTGTCTAAATCTCTTTATGTCACATACTCTACATCCTCATCCCTTCATTCGGCCATTCTGTTTATCCTTTCTCACTTTGCTCTTTATTATTGTGACTTTGCTCTTTATTTTTGTGACTTTGCTCTTTATTTTTGTGACTTTGCTCTTTATTTTTGTGACTTTGCTCTTTATTTGTGTGACTTTTCTCTTTATTTTTGTGACTTTGCTTTTTATTTGTGTGACTTTGCTCTTTATTTTTGTGACTTTGCTCTTTATTTTTGTGACTTTGCGCTTTATTTTTGTGACTTTGCTCTTTGCCCATGTCTCTCTCTATCTCTCTCTCACTCACTCTCTCTCTTGCTCTCTCTTATTCACTATCTTTCTATGCCTTGATTTCTATTCCTTTATATTAATGTGATCCTTCTTTCTCTGTCCCTATCTCACTCTATCTTTGCGTTTCTATTCATTCTCTGTATACCACTTCTCTTTCTTTCCCTTCTGTGTCTTTCCTTCTCTCTCTGTACCCTTTCTCTGCCCCTTCTCTGTCTATTTTCTGTCTGCCCTTTCCCTCTCTATCTCACTTCTCGGTCTCCCTCTCTCTCTCCCTGTCCCAGTCTAGCCATTCTCGTTCTCTGTTATTTCCGTCGCTGTCCCTTCCCTGTGTCCCTTCTGACTTCCCTTCTCTGTTCCGTATCTATCTATCCCTTCTCTATCTGTCTCATCTCTGTTCCCCCCATATCTCTGTTCCTTTTATGTCTCCCTCTTCTGTCTCTATGTCCCTTCTCTCCATCTTCTGTCTCTCTGTCCCTTCTCTGTGTCCCCATTCTCTATGTCCCTTCTTTGTATATCCCTTTTCTCTCCGTCCCATCTCTGTCTCCCTATTGTCTCTGTCCCTTCTCTATCTACCCATTCTCTCTGTCCCATATCTGTCTACCCATTCTCTCTGTCCCATATCTGTCTACCCATTCTCTCTGTCCCATATCTGTCTACCCATTCTCTCTGTTCCATATCTGTCTACCCATTCTCTCTGTTCCATATCTGTCTACCCATTCTCTCTGTCCCATATATGTTTACCAATTCTCTCTGTCCCACATCTGTCTACCTATTCTCTATGTTCCATCTCTGTCTACCCTTTCTCTTTGTCCCATCTCTGTCTACTCTTTCTCTCCCTATGTCCCTTCTCTCTCTACCCCCTCTCTATGTCCCTTCAACTACGTACAGACCTGTAAACACACTTACCCGCACATACACACACATGCATATACAGACACACGCATACACACACACAAAATAAAGCCATGTTTTAGCACAAGGAAGACATAAAAGGATATCTTGAGACAAAGGAACAAATGAAGGTCAGAAACACAGATATTTGGGACACATCAAAAGATAAAACACCTTGCTGAAAATAATGCAGGAAAGAATGGTGTTCAAATGGGCAGGAGGAAAACAATCCTTAGCATGGAAGTATGCAAGTACCATTAAAAGAAGGTCAGGAAAATGCCAGGCAGATCGCAAAACATCACGGCAAGAGAAAGATGATCCATTCTAACCAATATTTGTTGTGGGAATGGTTACAGAGCTGAACTGTAAAGTCCTTGAATTTTGTGATGTTTGTACACCGAACATTGACACAACTTATGATGTTGAAATAACCACATTAATAAGTCCAGGGACTTTCAATATAGTCTTTGTGATTCCGACAGATCCTAGCTAAAGCACTGGCCAGGATGAAGGAACCAATTACCAACACTGGAGACTCTACGGGAGGTAAGCAAATCGTTTCCTGGCGTTACTTTCCTCCCTCAAAACATACCCTAATACCAACAACGGAGACACTACTGGAGGTAAGAAAATCCTTTCTTGGCCTTACTTTCTTTCCTCACAACATACCATAATACCAACAACAGACACTTTACTGGAAGTAAGACAATATTTTCCTGACCTTATTTTCCTCCCTCACAACATACCCTAATACCAACAATGGAGAATATCGGAGGTAAGCACATCTTATCGTCCCACAAAACATACCCTATTACTATTAAGGCTTGGGGAGAAAGTGAAGACTAATGTCTGGTCGGGCACAACATACTGATGAGACATGTTAGTAAGGGTGAGTCAAAACATACTGGTCAAGACCCTCACTTCGGCTGTCTAGTAGCCTTACCTGGAGACAGGCTGTTTTCATGGCAGCCTGGCTAACGACGTGAGGGATCGACGTGATCCCCATAATAGTGAGTGACATGCAGATGAAGCCAAGCATAGCACAACCGCATGGAGGACCCGGTCCATCTTCATCAGCACGCTCGGGATGTGAGGAAAGCTACCGTAAACCGCCACTTAACGTCCTTTTCAGGGCGCACAAAAGAGTAACCTACTCATTACGGGCATTCGCAAACAACAACCATTCAAGCTTGTAATTAAAAGTAATTGTGATCCCATAGAAAATATTGTTCCTTAGGGGAAGATGTATGAGCGACCCTGTTGAATAAAGATACGTTACAGAGACATGAATTGTAAATTTTCGTATTTGATCGCTCCTTTTGGTAAGGCATATTACGAAAAATGACAACACTGATTGGCAGGTGATGTTTTTAACGCAAAAATGTCTCGTTGAGGTCCTGGGAAGCCAGCTTAAACGAGCCGTGATTCAAGGAATTACATCTTAAACCAATATTCTTGGTAATTAGGAGGCTGACAGACTGTACAGAGACAGTAGAATGTTCCCTCAACCTGAGGTACGAAAAACTTATGATCGTATGTGGCGTCCAATCGTATTTGGCGGTGTTTCTTAGATACATTCTGTTGATGTGAGCCTTGAGTCTGCAACGTCCCGGTCTGAGTCTGAAGATCTTTGTTTGTCCATCTCTGTCAAGTTGTCTTTGCTGTCATTTTCTGGTGTATAGTCTTTGAGCTGGTTTCTCCATTCCGTCCTCATGGTCGTTTAAAGAATACCTTTGTTTCTTTATCGGTCTGTGGATGAGCGAGTCTGCATGCCACCACTTTAGGCTTTTGCAAACTCATCTGCCTGCTCGTTTCCAAGGATCCTCCAGTGAGCCGGAATTATGTTGGATAAAAAAGTCTGTCTTTTGGGACATCAAACCGATGTTATGTTTTATTTAATGTTAGTCTATTTTGTTTTTGGGTTTGATATGGATCGGAGTACGCTTCTAAAGTCTGTTAGGATGATCGTTTTTGTTGTAGTTGTGATTTGACTTTCAAAAATCTGCGTTGCTGCATGTACAGCTGTTGCTTCAGCTCTAAAATTGTAACAGGTGTCTCCTACTGGTATGGAGTGGTTTTCTATGCCGCCGTTGGAGTGTGCGATATAGATTCTTTTTCCTCCACTTATTGCGCGCTCTGTGGTCGATCCAACTGTGGACACGTCCAAGAGTGACTAGGGTACTGTCTCGAGCTCAAGTAGAACGTAGATTTTTTTTCTCGACTGCTCCCCGGCTGCTCACTTTTCTTCGTTATCCCTGGAACCTCCAAGATTATCCTGGACCGGTCCTGGCTCTGTATTCATGTTTCTGGAATGAGTGCTTTGTATTTTTCGATTGCAGCTTCACGGATGTCTACACGATTTCTGTGGTTTTCTCTGGCCAGGTGGTTGGGGCTTTTCCTTAGCAGTTTGTCTTTTGCTCGCTCTTGGAACTTCGGGTGTAGAGGATGATTCGGTAGCCTTTTTGGCACTGACGCCTTAGTGCTTGAAAATAATTAATTTAATTTATAGCATACTTCAGCAAATCTTAGTGACAATAATGGCCACATTTTTCCAAGGAAGGAGTGTACGTACAGTCAATGTGAGTCGTAAATCTTGGGGTCATTTGAATGGAGTTGTGAGCTTGTTTTTCTCCACTCCCATCTGTGACAGCATTTACCTATATTGAAAATAACGACGTACAAGTGGCCGAACGGTTTGCCTAAGAGAAGTTAGGCTCAATACCTCGACAAAGCAAAGTTTTGTTTTCTCTATTGGAGGTAAACGTGGCAGATGCAATGGCAAGCTACCTTTATTCCTGAGCCCGATAAATACTTTCGGTAGACCCCATGAATTATAATAAATGCCGGCCGTGGCGATAGTTTAAAACGAAAGAAACAATGGCACAAAGATGAGTGAGAAAATGGGATTCCTCTTCCCACAGTCTTTGTGTAAAGACAGTCGTGTACTACGAGATGATGCTATTGTCAAGTGACGGCATCCTCATGGTACGTGCTGCCAGCGAGTTTGGAGTGTTGGAGCTTCATTGAAGGAAGTATCTTTTAAAAAATGTAATGGTTAGATCAGTTCACACCCTCGCTGCTATGTCTTGCCAAATTGGAAGTCAGGTACCCGTTTACTGTAAGCGTGTGAGAGCGAGGGGCAACCATATTAAGGGAAAACATACTGACCAAACCCCCAAATCATGTACTCCTACAAACATGCTGTGTTTCAGCAGTCAGGCCAACGAGGTAGGGATCAACACTGTAATATCCATGGTGGTTAGCTTACTGAAGAGATTCGCATAACAATACAGCCAAGAGTACCATGGTCCACCTTCGGAAGTATGTCTTGGGATACAAGAAGTGCCACAGTATTCCGCTGCCAATGTACGGTCGTGAAGAATTCATCTCAACCAACCAAGAGTAGCTTCAGACAACAACAACAACAGTGTCTAGACTGACTCAGGAGCGAAACCCCCGTCAATTTCCTGTGAACAAAACAAATAAAAGGTAATGACATAACAGACACTGCCGTCAGGGATTAAGTTTTAAAGACTTCATTTTACGGGCTCTCTTCTGTTTTTTCAACTGAGACGTTGTCTTGCTTTATTCAACTATACTTCTGTACATCGCATTTGGTAGCCGTGTAGCGCAGTAGTTAGCGCGCTGACCTCGCATCTGAGTGGTCCAGGCTTCATTCCCCAGTTCAGGCGGTAATGTTTTTATCAGACCGCAATGGCTCCCGGGTCGACCCAGCCTTAAATGGTTCAGTCCGGGAAGTAAAAGCGGCGAGGGAGAGGAGATGGCTACCTCCCTCATATAGCCGAGCCTTTGAAATGTGAGATCGCTAACACCTCACACCCCTACGGCAGTAATGCTATAGGATACTTTACTTTACTTTTACTTCAGGTTCTCAGTTATAGCTTGGTATACAGAACCATTTTTCGCCCGCTTCAAGGCGTTGACGTTCTGCTCAATTGATCCTGTATCTGTAATTCATAGAATTCTTATCTTTCCGTTGGCTCTCAAATAAATCTGTATCGATCCTAGACATTATGCAGCGTGAAAAGGGGGTTTCATTAGATAGTGATTGTGTATATCTGTCTCCTTCACAGACTACCTGGCAACCAACAACAACGAGGTACCCTCAGAGAGAGAGAAAACACGGGTAATGGAAAACATGATTGCGAAAGCTTTGGTCCGACTGAGCGAAGATAAATCTGAAGACACAAGGGCCAAGCCTGTTTACCGTAAGTCATCATCATGTAGCATGTCCTTTATAGAACATCGCTCTTATCACAGTCTGTGTATGAAAGAATCTCGTCCCCTTGCCAAAACTCCAGACTCCACCACAGTCCTACTCCTGGATATCTTGGTACCATCGTCTTCGTGGGCTACACCTTCCTCTTTTGCCTGGCACCATACCTTCCATCACCGTTCTCTCGAGACCGTTGTGTCTCTTGATGTGGCCAAAGTATTTGCCTTTTCTAGCCAAAATGGAATTGATAAACAAGTTCTCCTCTATGCTCAACTCTTGCCAATTGTCTATATTTGTCTTTTTCTCTGTCCAAGGTATTCTGAGGATATTTATGTAATAATTTGACTCAATGGATTTGATTCTTTGTCTTGAAGTTCTGGTAATCGTCCATGATTCGCAACCATAAGCTGCCACAGGAAAAACACAGGCTCTCAAGACTTTTACTTTTATCATCTTGTTGGTGCTCTGCCATAATTTCTTCAGGCTGTTCAGTCTCTGCACTGCCATGGCTAGTCTTATTCTGATTTCTTTCGAGCAGTCACCATTTTTGTCAATTCTGGAGCCCAGATATTCAAAATGTGTGACCTGATCTATTTCCTCACCACCCACTGTAAATTTACGCTGACATTGTGTTTTGTCGGTGGTCATTATCTTTGTTTTATTTATGTTTATGAACAGATTTTGATCTTTACTATGTCCATTAACGGCTGAAAGGAGCTGCTCTAGCCCTTCTGCACTTCTTGATAGTATCACTGTGTCATCTGCGTATCGTAACTCTGGAATCTCGTACCCCCCCCCCCCCCCCCCCCCCCCAATCGTAAATGGGTCAAAACTTTCAATGTTCTCCTTTTCTCGAATATTTCTCATTATACATTCCGTATTTGTTGTACGGATAAGGTGAGAGGATACATCCCTGTCGGACTCCCTTTTGTACTGCAAACCAATCTGATGTTTGCCCAGATACTCGTATAGCGGCTTGTTGATCTTGGTATAATGTTTCAATGAGATGAATAATATGCAAAGGAAACTCCATTTCCTTCATGATTGTCAATAGATTTTGATGTTTTACCGTATCAAAGGCATTGGTGTAATCAATGAAACATGTGTACATGTCTACATTAAACTCTCTATATTTTTCGGAGATATTCCTCAAATTGTGTGTTCTTTGTCTTTCCTAAAACCTGCCTGAACTACGTGAATCTCAAATTTAAACCTTTTCTCTATCCTTCTTAATAGGATTCGCAATAATAGGATTACCGTAAGTGGATCTTAGAAATCTTCATTCTACTTGTTCGCCATCAGACATCTGCACCGCCGACAATAACAAATGTGGCAGTCATATCAAAGTTCCTGCAACTGCCAAATATTTTTTCAAGTAGGGATATAGGTTGAGATTAAGTGATTAAGACACACATTCATACACACATCCATACACTGAACAATGCGGTCTTATATCATCTTAAGGGATCAAGTGGTCACGGACCTATAGCTGACTGCTAGCGTCAGATCCAGCGAACCAGAGCTGCCAAGACCCTTCTACACCTCCACGCGGTGATCCTGGATAACAGACTGCAGCAGGGCAGACTGGTTAAGGTGAAGGGATCGAAGAGGGAATGCTAACCCGGTACTCAAAAAATGTTTGCTGAAGTCGGATGTGTTGGACCGAAAGGTTCTAATATTGCAGTCAAGCTGTAAACTACTTCACAACGCAGTCCGTTCTCTGGACTACATTCTGCTACTTAAGCCCTTTCAGGGTTTGGTAGTTGGAGATTGAGAACGAACAAAGCCAAGCCATATCATCTTAAAGGCCACTGTCTGCGATTGATAAGGTGTGCTTTCACCTGTAGAATTAAGAGAAACAAACCTTTAAAAAAAACAGAACAAAACCTTTTCACCTGTAAATTTTGGGATACACCGAAACTGAAAATTAATTAGAGATTGTTGTTTTTGTGTAATGCCCACAATAACTAAGTTTATTTTTTTTTGTGCGACCTGGAAATAGCGTCAAGTGGCAGCTTGTAGTAGTCCTGACCCTGACTCGACGCCCTAGTCAGTATGTTGTGCCTGACCCTGACTCGACGCCCTAGTCAGTATGTTGTGCCTGACCCTGACTCGACGCCCTAGTCAGTATGTTGTGCCTGACCCTGACTCGACGCCCTAGTCAGTATGTTGTGCCTGACCCTGACTCGACGCCCTAGTCAGTATGTTGTGCCCAACCCTGACTCGACGTCCTTGTCAGTATGTTGTGCCTAACCCTGACTCGACGTCCTTGTCAGTATGTTGTGCCTAACCCTGACTCGACGTCCTTGTCAGTATGTTGTGCCTAACCCTGACTCGACGTCCTTGTCAGTATGTTGTGCCTAACCCTGACTCGACGTCCTTGTCAGTATGTTGTGCCTAACCCTGACTCGACGTCCTTGTCAGTATGTTGTGCCTAACAATGACTCGACGTCCTTGTCAGTATGTTGTGCCTGACCCTGACTCGACGCCCTGGTCAGTATTTTGTGCCTGACCCTGACTCGACGTCCTGGTCAGTATGTTGTGCCTGACCCTGACTCGACGTCCTGGTCAGTATATTGTGCCTGACCCTGACTCGACGTCCTGGTCAGTATGTTTAGCCTGACCAGACTAGCGTCTCAGTTCCCCATCAATAAGATAAACACGTACAAATCAGTTCGGCGTGGGTATCAATAAAGTACAAAATAACATACTTTACGATCAAAATGTTTTCTTCGGGAATAAAGGCCAACACAATAGAGAATGACAGCTAAAATGAACACCTTTTATAATTTCAATCATCTTAGCCAAAACTAGAATGACAGATGAGTTAGTTTTATTTTCTGTTTTAACCTTCTTCGTAAAGATTACTGAATTTTGTTATTCATTTCTCATGACGAAAACCTCTTGACCATAACACCGATTGTTATTTTTCAATACGTTGGGCTGATTTATATCAGAATAAAGTAACGATTGAAAATACAAAAGCAATGAAAGCATTTAGTGCAGGATTACAATTATCTGTGCATTTATTTTGTATAATATAACTCGTGCAAATACTATGGTGGAACTAGTGGATTATCTCCAGTCTTCTGAGAATAATGTAATGGGAAAATACATAGGGTCGGACATGTGACCAACAAACAGGTTGTTGCAAAAATCCAACCCTGAAATATTACAACTGTTTTCACGAAGGTTAAAACTCTTTTTTTTTCTTCTTTCTTCTTCTTCCTCTTCTTTGTCTTGTTTTATTTTTATTTTTTTTCTTCCTATTTTTTCATCTTCTTCGTCTCAATTTTCTTCTATTTCTTCTTTCGTGTGTCCTACTAGCCTTGTAATACGGCGTCGCAGAAAGACTAGATGCATAGATTGCTTGTTACCGACAGGTGGAAAGCTTGTGATGTTGGAACTTTCTTAAAGTGTCATAGATACTCTTGTTGAGGTCGACCTCTCGCACAGTAAACAGAGACCTGTATCTGACATTCTCTCACTGCAGACTGGTCATAATTTACTCAGGCAGGTAGAGTGCATAATTAGTTCTTTGATGTGTAAGGTTCAGAAAGTGATCAAGAAAAAGAAGAATTCCGAGTCATGAAACGATTCAAAAATGATATTTGTTATTAAGAAGAGGTACATCATATTTATTTTTGATTTAGAAGTAAACAAATTAAATAATTAAGTTGCGGAAACAATCACAAAGACAAGTTTCTTTGAAACATTTGGAAAACAAACTCACCAGACAACAGAAAAGAAAGTGAAGGAATAGTTCAATAGAACCCTCCATGTGTCAGATTCTGCTTTCTGAAAGAAAGAATTTCTGCAACTAATTGGGTTGGGGAAGGCCATGTAGTCACTTTGCTCCTATTGTGGAGCCGGTAGACCTGTAGAAAATATTCCATCGTCTGTTTGTTCTCCCCACATGGACACATGTTTGTGTGTCCAGTTTTTCATTTGTTGAACATAAATCTTTCAGTGTGCAGTGACCTGTTCGCAATCTGAATATTATCACTTGATCTCTTCTAGGCAAAAATTAGTATGGTTCCGCTGTATCAGTTCCTAGGTGTTCTCTGTGCCACTTGTCTTTGAAATTAATTTTTATGTCTTTATTTCTTTATCTGTATCTCTGTCTTCACTTTAGGGTTTGCGCTTTTCCCTTTTGCCAGTCTATCTGGCTCCTTATTTCCATGTATCTTTCAGTGTGTAGGGATCCAATAGATGTTCACTGTTGAAACTTGTAGCATGTGTTCATGAGTGCCTCATAGAGGCTGTCCAATTACAAATGTGTATGGTTTAAGAATGGAGACTGCGTTACCTAGGGTTGAGGCGTCCGTTTCATAATCCCAACGCACCCGGTTCTAATCACGCTTGTGTCCAGTTTGGCAGACATGTTTTTTTTTAAATTTTCGCTCCTCCACGCACAAAAGTAATGGCAGCCTACCATACTGTACACTTGCCAACAAACTTATAACAGCCAAATAGGTTGTCGGTTGTAAGTAGCCACGTTCTGTAAAGGATATGCTACTGACTTTGTTAAGGTTTTGGAGTGCCATTATGACTGAAAGGGAATCTGTAAGGATGTCTCTGACATGGTTCTTGTTTTCGATGATGACCATTGCAGCTAAATTGAGTGCCTCATCTCTGAAGATGTGTGAGAATTGTCTATTGCCAAGTGAGATTTGAATTTTCTGTCCATTATTTAATTGTGTGTACATCGCCACCTCCTCCATTTTGTGACAGATCTCATTGCTGATCCATCTGTGTACATGTTGGCCCATTATGTGGATGAGCATATTCCTTGAATACATTCTAAAGCTATATGTTTTCTCTCTAGTTCTATTTCGGTGTCTTTTTTCATCAATTCTGGTATGTTGTGTATCAGCTTTGGGAATCGTGTTCATCTGTGTACATGTTGGCCCATTATGTGGATGAGCATATTCCTTGAATACATTCTAAAGTTATATGTTTTCTCTCTAGTTCTATTTCGGTGTCTTTTTTCATCAATTCTGGTATGTTGTGTATCAGCTCTGGGAATCGTGTTCTCTTCCATGGTGGACATGGGCTGTTTGTCATTAGTGGCTCTGCCTTTCTCAATGCGAGGTCTGGCATGGAATGTGCTAGTGCTTTTGCTTTTTGAGCAAAGCCGTTTCTCTGAAGTCTGCTTCGGTCATACCTGTAAGTCTTTTACTCATTGGATTATTTGGGAGCTGTTTGAATGTTTCTGCCATTTGTTGTACTCTGAAGTCTCTTCGGTCAGTTATGGGGTGTAGCTTTGTTAATTTCCTCATTTCTTTCATTGGTGTTGATTTCATAGCTTCTGTAATAATTGTATCCGTTTGGTTTTGACTTTTGACTTTTTTAAAGTTGGATTTTGATGCTGTTGTCCAAGCTGGCATCCCATATTCTAAAGCTGGTTTAACATTTCCTGTGTGCAGCACTTTCAGTATTTGTTGGTCTGCACCCCATGTAGTTCTTGCTAATTTTGTCATTTCATTTAACTTGCTACGCCTAGATATGTGAGGTTCTCTTCTTCTGGTATGTTCATGTCCATTTATTTTCAGTGTGAATCTGTTGGCCTTATTTGAAAGTGTAAAAATTGTGTATGTTGTTTTCTTCACATTGGTGTTCTGAGTCCTGAGTCCACTGAACTAATCTCTGTATTGGTTCTTGCTTCCTGTAATATGATGTCCTGATGTTTTCTTCAACCGCCTACAAAGCTAGACCATCAGTGTATATTCGAGGTGTGGACTCTATGCGGTATTTTATCCACAACGCTTTCAACATTTGAAACCATCATTGTCAGCAGCGTTATTTGTATATCGTCGTCAAGACCAGCAGTTCGTTCTCTGTCTGCGACATGATGACAGGAAATGTAATAAGTAATGTGGGACAATACATTTGTCTGGACACACCTATGTCTAATTTCCTTAGTAGTATCAGATTGTCATGAGGTAAGCTATCTTGTTGTTGTCTTTCCAAGCTATTGGTACTGTTAACTCTTGACAACATTTCTTTGGTAGCAGATACATGAGCTCTTCTTTCGTACTTGATAAGGTGGATCGGGGTAGTTCTGGCTGTAATACAACACTATGCTCTTCACTACTATGATGATTGGAGTGTTGATCATCGTTGACTAGACTGATGTGACACAACTTGTTTACACGAACACGATCCAGGACGCGAGGTCGGGCGTGAGGTGGGGGTCGGGGGAATCTTCCCCGTTATATTTCACCTGATTACTCTCCGATTCCAACTTGATCAGTATGTTTCACCTGACCTGATTAATATCCACTCCCAACATGATCAGTGTTTTCGTGGCCGTGATTACTCTCTGCTCCCACCTTGATCAGTATTTTTCATCTGACCTGATTACTCTCTGCTCCCACCTTGATCAGTATGTTTCACCTGACCCTGATTACTCTCTGATCCCACCTTGATCAGTATGTTTCACCTGACCCTGATTACTCTCTGCTCACACCTTAATCAGTATGTTTCACCTGACCCTGATTACTCTCTGCTCCCACCTTGATCAGTATGTTTCACGTGACCCAGATTACCCTCTGTTCCCACCTTGATCAGTATTTCACCTGACCCATATTACCCTCTGCTCCCACCTTGATCAGTATGTTTCACCTGACCCTGATTACCCTCTGCTTCCACCTTGATCAGTATGTTTCACCTGACCCTGATTACTCTCTGCTCCCACCTTGATCAGTATGTTTCACCTGACACTGATTGCTCTCTGCTCTGAATCAAGCTGTGGTCTAGCACAACAAGCTTAGCAATTCAGCAGTGAATGAGATGACTGCAGCTAGCAACATACCTGGCTGATTGCATAAAGGTCAGCGAACCATAGCTGACTAAAACTCTACTCGGCCTAAAAGTAACGGCCCTGAAAACAGACTGCACTAGTGTAGTCTGGCCATGGGATAGAGATTGCAGTGGGAAGGCAAGCCTGGTGCTAAAGAGGGGCAGCTGAAATCGGATGTGTTCGGCCGAAAGGCGCAGATATCGCAGTCAAGAGGTAAACTCCCACACAACGTTCTTTTCAGGGCGAACGACGAAGAAGAAGAAGCAGAATATGAAGAATAAGAAATACAAAGTCTCAACACTTCATCCTCGACAGCAATGTGGGATATGGAACAATTCATTTCCTCTTTCCTGGTGTCTTGGCTAATGTCATGCTCAGGTGAAACATATTGAACACGCCTCTACCTTACGTCCACCTAGGAACAGGTTGTGTTACAGCAGCCTAGCCAACATGGAAGGGAGAAACTATCTTTACTGCAGTGATAATCCTTATGAGTTTTGCATTGTATTACAGCGAAATGGAACGAGATACACCTTTTTAGTACACCTTTATGTAAAAAGAGTTACTGCATTTTGCTCGCAAAAAAGAAAACTCGTTAAGAGAAATAGCTCATTTGTGAGTAATTTAGAAGAAAAAAAACAAACCACCAGCGGTGTAACACTGCGTTTTGTATTGGGAACAATGATGAACGGAAACGGTGTGAGATCGAATCCCGCAAGTTTCAAGTGGCCCCTGGCCTCAAGGGAGGTAGGATTAGAGTGCCTGCATCCTGAGTTACCTCCAGTTGTCTTGACTTATGTCTTGCCACTGGTCCAAGGTAGCTCGGGATCTGAGAGTAATGTTGATGACCAGCGCAGTTTCTTTCGCACTGTGATCTAAATACAACGCAAGTTACATCATCAAGACAAAACCGTTTAATGATTTCGCTATTATTGCTTGCGATGGGCAACTAATTTATTTAGAACAATGCACTTCGTGGTTGAAGGCATAAACTTGTCAACACTTGTTATGTTTCAGGTGAACCTAATTCAGGTCTCCTGCAGGAACCAGCTTTTCAAGATCGTAAACAGCGGGAGGAAGGTAAGACAGTTCTAACAACTGTTCAGTAACAATTTGATACGACAATCAAGTGAAACATCGACAATCATGGTAGACCATGACAATAATGGGAGACCATGACAATAATGGGAGACCACGACAATCATGGGAGACCACGACGATTATGGTAGACCACAACAATCATGGGAGACCACGACGATTATGGTAGACCACGACAATCATAGTAGACCACAACAATCATGGGATACCACGACAGAAATGGTAGACCACGACAATCATCGGAAACCACGACAGTAATGGTAGACCACGACAATCAAGGGATACCACAACAATCATAGACATCCAAGATTTAGTGATCTAGAACAACCTGATAATTCATGGATGCTTGGGTAGCGACAAAAGAGACCGAGGACAAGCAGGGAGCCAGGCAAGAAAGAAGATAGCAGGAGGGATAAACTGGAGATCTCTGTCACATACCTCTACAATCCAGGGTAAAAACGGGTCATATAATAGGTTGACGTTATTTCTGGCAAAGCTCTGCAGATCCGAATATAAATTGCTCATGTAATAGACCGGTTTTCTCTCTGACAAACCTCTACAGATGAGGATAGAAATTGCTCATGTAATGGCCAGTTTTTTCTCTGGTAAACCTCTTCTGGCTAGGAAAGAAATTGCTCATGTAATAGGCAGATGTTCTCTATTGTAAACCTCTGCATGCTATCGTTTTAACAATTTGTGTAATAGTCGCGTGGTCTCTCTGGGCAACTTCTACAGCCCATGTTCGATGACAGATGAACTAATAGTCTTGTGGTCTCTCTGGGCAACTTCTACAGCCCATGTTCGATGACAGATGAACTAATAGTCGCGTGGTCTCTCTGGGCAACTTCTACAGCCCATGTTCGATGACAGATGAACTAATAGTCTTGTGGTCTCTCTGGGCAACTTCTACAGCCCATGTTCGATGACAGATGAACTAATAGTCGCGTGGTCTCTCTGGGCAACTTCTACAGCCCATGTTCGATGACAGATGAACTAATAGTCGCGTGGTCTCTCTGGGCAACTTCTACAGCCCATGTTCGATGACAGATGAACTAATAGTCGCGTGGTCTCTCTGGACAACTTCTACAGCCCATGTTCGATGACAGATGAACTAATAGTCTTGTGGTCTCTCCAGCAAACCTCTACAGCCCAGGGTAGATGAACTAATAGTCTTGTGGTCTCTCCAGCAAACCTCTACAGCCCAGGGTAGATGAAATAATAGTCTTGTGGTCTCTCCAGCAAACCTCTACAGAATAAGTTAGATGAAATAATAGTCGTGTGGTCTCTCCAGCAAACCTCTACAGCCTAGGATTAGAAGAGAACTAAGTAAATAAGCAAATCTTTGAAACAGATCATGATCGACCATAAAACAAACAAGGTCATCACTGCATTATGCGATGTGACATCAAATCAAGAGCTCTCAAGAACAACAGAGACAGTGACAGATACTAACATTGATCTCATATTTTGACATGAAACCTTTTCAGATGTTTTCCTAAAACCCATTTTTTGTTAAGTTACTTATATTGATTTCCTGACTCTGTACACATCCTGTTTTGTTGTAATGTGTGTTCTCACGCCTTAGGACGGACTGAAGATGATGGACCTGGCCGTGACCTGTGATGCGGTTAGCGACAGGGGAATCAGACCCTCAGACTTTCACATTTTTATTTTATTTGTGTATCTTGTCAGCATCGGTGATGACATGCCTGATATAGGTGATGACATGCCTGATATAGGTGATGACATGCCTGATATAGGTGATGACATGCCCGTCAGAGGAGTTGACATGCATGATAGACGTGAGGGTGGGAACCACTCACTAACAAGAAATCATATGATGACAGTTCAAAGGTTATTATCCCCAAAATAGACAGAATACAGACCCTGATTTGTGGGGTAAGTTTATTATCAGCAGGGAAAAGCCTCGAGGCTGGACACGTCAAAACCCGGAACAGCACTTCTAGTTAGTTAGTCCTCGGATTATCTTCATTGCACTCGGGACGTCCATACGCGCTCATATCTCATCCATAGTATGTCTGCCAGCACATGATGACTGACCGTTCCGGTCCTGTGCTGGTTAACCAGATGTCTATGGATCTCCGTGTGGTGTTCCTTCTTCGCTGCCCCTCGATTACACCCAATTCAACCAGTCGCGCCAAAGACGTAGAATCTGTATCAACTTCCGAATCTTTCTTCCAGCCAATTTCCCTAACGGCGTTTAGGATATAGGCTCGGTCCATTGATCTCCAGCCCTCCACTTTAGCTGCACTCGCCAATCTATCCGCACCTTATAATGACAATGAAATGGATTTACAAAACAAAAGGACCCATGTTTGCCACCTGCAGTCAGACACATCTACCTGACTTAATACCAGGATACCAGTATTTCAATATACCTCGACTTCTTCCATTACTATTTCCAGTTGGGCATTGCCGATGACAAAAGGGGCAGGGAGATAGAAACAATAACTCAACAAGCATGTGTGATGATGTACCAGTTCTCACCCTTCCTAAGATACAACGTTACTCACGTCAGTGTCAGTTTGTTCATGAACTGTGCGACAAATTAGGCCATATAAGAATAAATTCGAACCAAAGTCAACTAAAGATAAACAATATTTACACAGTGATTTTGATTTACTACTAATTAGCAGGTGACTTGAAATATTTAAATGAAGAATATAAAACTTGATTCTGTGATGTCTGTCCACTCTAACGGATAAATCATTCTAGGGAGTTGCCTGTATATCACATACCTGGAGTTGAGGCCATTTCCTGTTTCACTTCTTCGTTTCTTACACAATCTCTTGTGGTATCCCTTGCTACTTTTTGTCGCCAAATCAAGTTATTCAAAGGTAGAATTAGAGTAACATTTCTGGTCACCCTGTACAACGTACATGAGTTGACAGATACGATGGTGGAACAACTTTCTTTCTAATTTAACATAAATGGACAGATAAGATGGTGGAATAACTTTCTTTCTAATTTAACATAAATGGACAGAAAGATGGTGGAACAACTTTCTTTCTAATTTAACATAAATGGACAGAAAGATGGTGGAACAACTTTCTTTCTAATTTAACATAAATGGACAGATAAGATGGTGGAACAACTTTCTTTCTAATTTAACATAAATGGACAGATAAGATGGTGGAACAACTTTCTTTCTAATTTAACATAAATGGACAGATAAGATGGTGGAACAACTTTCTTTCTAATTTAACATAAAGGGACAGATATGATGGTGGAACAACTTTCTTTCTAATTTAACATAAATGGACAGATATGATGGTGGAACAACTTTCTTTCTAATTTAACATAAATGGACAGATATTATGGTGGAACAACTTTCTTTCTAATTTAACATAAACAGACAGATGTTGTTGAATGCCCACAATGCGTAGGATTACTTTTTTGTGCGTCCTGTATAGCGAGTTAAGTGGCGAGTTGTCGTAGCTTTCCTCACATCCCGAGCGTGCTGATGAAGGTGGACCTGGGTCCTCTAGGCGGTTGTGCTATGATTAGCTTCATCTGCGTGTCGCTCACTACTACAGGGATCACGTCGATTTCTCGTTAGCCATGATTTCATGAAAACAGTTCATTTCCAGGAAGGGCTGAGTTGAAGCCACGGGGAGGGTCTTAGCCAGTATATTTTGTCTGACCCTAACATGTCTGATCAGTATGTTGTCCCTGACCAGACGTCAGTCTTCCTTCCCAAACGGACAGATATGATGGTTGAACAACTTTCTAACCAAATGTACATGAACGGACAGATAAGATGGCAGGCAGAACAAACTTCTTTTCAAAAAATGAATGTGAGTTTGAAATAAATAATGATGATCATTATTAACGAATTTGTTTTTATTTCCCAAAGCTATGAGAATTATAGAGGCTCGTATCATGAAATATATTCTATTGGCGAACAACCAAGGTATTTCCATCAGAGATATCATTAAGGATCTTGATAACAAAGGTTAGACATAATTATGTTTGGAATTACTATACAATTCTTCCTTTTCTTCTTTTTCTTCCTTTGCATCTCCATCTTCTTCTTCTTCTTCTTCTTCTTCTTCTTATTCTTCTTCTTCTTCTTATTATTAATATTTATATGTCTTCTTCTTCTTATTATTATTACTATACATCGTATTTTTCCTACGCCATCGAGACATTCACATCAGTGGTTTCAACAGTTATTTATCAAACATGTCTTTATGAGACGATATGCGTTACACTATGTCTTCGGGCCCAGTGAATCGAATTCAGCATGCATTAACATGTGACTGTTTTCTTAGTCTTTGACTATCTCCCAACGTATCTACAAGGATGAAATGTTTACGAAAAGGTAAACTTCTCAAGTAGTTTATTTTATTTCATAAATTACAAATTAATGACAGCAACCGTGTTCATTGTTATTAAGTTTGATCATTTGGAACAGGCTTCAAATTCTGTTTCCGGACCGCTCCAGTCGTCCATCTTATAATTGTTACATAAATAAACTGTTAACCAGCTGCTAACCCAGCTCCTAAACTAACCCAGCTACTAACCTATTCCAGCTCCTACTCGAGCTCCTATCCCAGCTTCTAACCTATGTCAGTTGTCACATCATCAAGATGGTACACAGCCACTGATAAAATCAAATGTCGAAAACAATAATACAAATCCTCATTTCCAATATAAAGTCTACATAATTTTAAGGCTCTGAAACTTGGAGATCAACAAATACAGCTGCCAAAATAACGCTGCTTTTCAGAAATGGATGACAGCGCATAACAACGGGACTAAATTGGAGTGTGATAACCCGATCATCTCCATCTAGTGATCGCATCTTTGATGTTAACACCGACAGACACCAGTTGACATGATCAAATCGACCGATGTTTGTAGCTCTTCTTTTATTTAATAAGATCCAAAACATGGACTTGTTGGAAAGAATCAGGTATATATATAAAACAGGGAAGTGTGACACGAGAAGGGGATGGTGTTCGTTCGATGGGACACACAATGGAACAAGCAGATATCATTACAATGCAGTCTCTGGTCCAGAATTCTCGGAGAAGAGAAGTAGAGCTGACCAATACACACGCGATGAAAAGAGTTCAAAACAAACATCAAGTTAACAAGGACGAAGAGGAACGAGTGGCTCAAGGGACGAAGGTCTAGCCTGTATTGTTAAAGACCTGTGCATCACATGTAGCTGATATATTGTGATTAGTTGAATGATTAATTATGTGGTTTATAATGGCACATCTCTCAAAAATGGCACATATAAATCACAAATAACAACAACAACAATAGCAAGTCTCGCTACAACGAGATCTTGTCTCGCGCTCCTCTGGGATCAATTATTACCTCAAGGCTACCAAACACTTTAGCTCTGTACATTGTGGACTTGCCGCCTGTGTTTGAAAGTAAGTTCTAGAAACACTACACTACAAGCGGCAACAGTTAAAGGTCAAGGTAGTCCCATAGTAGACACATATGTCGGGGATGAAGGCTAGAGACTTCATTGTACTAGGTTTCTTATTTTGTTCCCTTACCAGTTCCCTTCCTTGCTGTCTTATCGTTCCTTACAGTAAACCAGGTATGCAGTTACAGCTGGGTTGACTGGATGGTTTAGATCGTCCCCTGTATCTTTGCAGTGAGAATTGAGAACCCTACCGTTCCTCCACTCGGATACATATCAAGATTAATACACATAGTGTGTAAGATCAGAGCGCACATCTCACCTTGTCCCGAGTATACAAGACAAAGCACACATTGGTAGAGTAAAGAAAACGATGTTATTCGATGATATGAAGATCATGTAACACGGAGGAGTGAAGAGACAACGCCGCAAGGAAAAGGAAAACCAACAACTCAGTTACAATCCAATGTCGCATCTTTCTAAAGACAGGCATGTCTGAAAGGGGCTACTTCTAATTCTAATGATAAAATATATGAGACTTTCTTATAAAAATACTATCCATGTCTTGGACGACGTCCGTGTCTCCTTCATTTAACAAAGTATATGTTTCCCTTTTTCTTTCTTGGACGACGTCCGTGTTTCCTTCATTTAACAAAGTATATGTTTCCCTTTTTCTTTCTTGGACGACGTCCGTGTCTCCTTCATTTATCAAAGTATTTGTTTTCCATTTCCTTTCTTTTCAGCAAACGAAGAATATGAGCAGGAAAAGATAGAGGAAGAGATGGAGGCATTAAACCAATACAAATAATGGAGATGGTGAGGTGGTGGTGGTTAGGTGATGATGGCGGTGGTGCGTTGTGATGTGATATGGTGGCGTTGTGATGGTAGTGTTGTATAGATGATGCTCGTGTCAATGGCATGCTGCTAGTAATGAAAGCGGTGATATAATGTTGTTAGTGGGAATATTTGGATGCTGGTGCTGATAGTGACGCCGTGGGGTTGTGTTGGTGATGTGGCGGTGTTGTGGAGATGGTGCTGATGAAGATGGTGATTTTGGGATGGTGAAGTGGAGATTATGGTGATAATAGTGGGGAGGTAGTGCGGGTGAAGATGTTGTAATGGTGTTGGTAGATATTTGGAGGTGATGCAAGTGATGAGAAGATGAAAGTGAAGATTGGGATGGTGCACGTAATATTGAGTTGAAGCTGCTGATGTGAAGAAAATGCAGGTAATGGATATATGAACGTGGTGATGTGAATAATTCTATACAAATATGGCAACGTTGTGAAGAATTCTATACAAATAGGGCAACGTTGTGAAGAATTCTATACAAATAGGGCAACGTTGTGAAGAATTCTATACAAATAGGCAACGTTGTGAAGAATTCTATACAAATAGGCAACGTTGTGAAGAATTCTATACAAATAGGGCAACGTTGTGAAGAATAATATACAAATAGGGCAACGTTGTGAAAAATTCTATACAAATAGGGCAACGTTGTGAAGAATTCTATACAAATAGGGCAACGTTGTGAAGAATTCTATAGAAATAGAGCAACTTTGTGAAGAATTCTATACAAATATTTTGTGTCATTTACCCAAATAACGTACGCCAGGGACAGTAACAGACGATACGAGCAGTAACAATACAGGCCAGATATCACCATCTAGTGTCGTGTCGCGTGGGCGCTGAAAATCAATTCCAGTCATTATCATTTGACCTTTAAACTTGTTCACCCCTTTCAGATGCTTAGTGTTTGCTTTGTGCAGTTGTTGTTTTCCAAGATTATTTTTCTGAATTTCTCAACCTTTTCTTTACTTGACCTTTCCCGTTTCACAAACTTTTCTTTATTCACTCGTTTTTGAGCTTATGTTCAATGAAGCTTGTCTTATTTTCTGTTTGCCTCTTTTTATGAGTGATCGCTTAATAATGCTGTTTTGTAATTTAGCTTAATTAGACTTGGTAGCTGTCTATGGTATTTTATGTTACGTTCTTCTCAGGAACCAGATTTCTGTGGTTGTCATTGCTTTCTCGATTTGTGGTTCTTTTTTCTTTGTTGAAGATTCACATCCATTAAGCAATATGATTTGTACATCAATCTGCAATTCTCTTTCTCTCACTCACTAACTCACTCAGTAACTCAGTAATTCAATCGATACACATTCACTCTCTCGCTCACATACTTACTCACTTACTCACTTATACATGACTCGCACACTAACACACTCACTCACGTTCAATGCCTGCTATCTGTAAGGTAGTCCCATCGCAGACATGCTGTCAGGGATGAAGTGTTAGTGTTTATTGTACGAGGCTACATCTTCTATATGAGATTGGATGGTCACGTCCTTTCCTCCCTGTTTTTCCTTCCCTAGCAGTAATCCAGTTACCTTTTACAGCTAGGTTGACCGGATCATTCCCGTAACGGGAGCTATACCTGGTATCTTAGCGTACCTGTTAGTATGTTTCTCATTTTTCTAGAAACAAGTTTAAACTATTGTGAGTATTATCTTTAATGTGGATACACAAGCAATCCAACAACAGATGATATGACTATATAGTCTTTATCAGTGACAGCGACACAGATAACACTGACTCTCAAATTTAAATAATGTAAATGCAAACAGTTAAAGATTATATTAGTTAGTTAGTCCTATCTGTTGTCCTCTATGGAAGATGAAGACTCTCTGGTCGTAACGTCGATTGATGCTGTTCATGTGTACACACTTCAACTTGAACCATACTTGTTTCTTTTTTTATTTTATTTGCGTTCGCCTTATTTTTCCAATCCCCCAAGGCGGTGTGCGTTGCACTGCGGTTTTTATTTTGCGCTTGTTGGCCTAGTGCATCCGACTTCAGCATGCATTTTATGTAAGGGTCTGCTTCCTCCCGCATTTTCTAAGGGTTTGCTTCCCCAGGGTAACGGCAGGTGCTATGATGGGGATCGGATTGTGAGCCGTGTCACTTAACCACTAGCTCACGCCGTCCCCGCAACGTCGATTGATGCTGTTCATGTGTGCACACTTCAGTCTGAACCATACTTGTTTCTGAGAAATGTTACATCTTACATTCACTTCAGACCTCCGATACTTTACAGATAAACCTAATACCAATGGTATCCAGTCCCTGATACAAATAGAAATGTTGGTATAACACACACGAAGCTATAACTTTAATATAACAATCTCTCGTTGTATGTGTATACTTGCACACAACTGCTCAGACAAACAATCAGGGGCATGTTGCATCTTACGCGACCTTTATATAAGCTGATATTCATCAGGAATTTTATGACCTTTAGAATTATTGCCAGGCACATCTGTCAAAAGCCTTTTCTTCTTGATTGTCAACATCCATGTATTCTTTTACACGCACATCGTGTAGACGAAATCTCCGAGTTTGTCGTCCGTCTCCTAAAGGACTACACATCGGTTTCGCCTCTTTGAGACCTGAGGACTATTTAAACTTTAGAAAATCCTCCCCCCCCCCCCCAATCCCCCCGGCTCCCCGGTTGACGATTTCGTTCGTTTGTTTCTTGAAAGAAAACCGCCTTACTCCCCTCTCCCTCCTTAATAAGACAATAAGTTAATACAATTATTAAAGTTGCTTGTGCACACGTCTCTCCATTTTAGTGTTTCACTGTTGCTATGTCAATCTGCGTATTAATTTTGCTTGTTTTAAAGAACCATTGTAGTGTGTGCTATTTTTTATAAAACAATCTCTAAGTCCTTAACGAATATCGTATGGTGAAAACGTAGGTTTTTGATTTCCTTATTATGCTCACGTAATAAATATGTAACTAACTATGTCGTTGTTTGCATTTTTATTTGCATGATTTTGTTTTGTTCGACCACCAAATTAGAAGGGACGAGAAACGGAGGGGGAATGGGTGTTTGTATGTAAACATGTGTTGGTACTAAAGAAAGTGACATTTGGGATGATAGGATAAAGGCTCCTGTCAGGGGGAAGGAAGACTAACGTCTGGTCAGGCAAAATATACTGATCTGACATTTTAGTCAGGGTCGGGCAAAACATACTGGCCAAAACCTTTACCTCGGCTTTCTAGTAGCCCTTCCTGGAAACGGGTTGTTTTCATGGCAGTTTGGCTAACGAAATGAGGGATCGACGTGATCCCCGTAGTAATTTGTGACACGTAGATGAAGCCAATCATAGCACAACCACACGAAGGAACCCGTGACCCCTTCATCAGCACGCTTGGGATGTGAAGAAAGCTACTGCAACCCGCCACTTAACGTCATTTTCAGAGCGCACAAAAGAGTAACCTACTCATTGTGGGCATTCGCAAACAACAACTATCAGCTTCCTGCTGTAAAAGACAACAATAGATTGATCATTCAACATAGCAAATAAACGGGCAGCTTCAACAAAATAAATATTAAATATATGTATAATCATGTAATTCTGAGACTTGCAACTCCTGCACCACTAATCAGTTATTCGGGAAAGCTAAGCTTTTCGACGAGCATGTACAGCTGGCGCTGATACGTTTTTAATTACTTTATAGTTAAACTGTTTTTTCGAGTTTCTAGACATCTCTAGAAAATTCAGGCGGAAATGTTGAATTTAGTCAGTCGTGGAATACTTGGAATTCTGGTATTTAAACAGACATGTTGTAATGTCTGTTGCCAGGCAGCAGAAGGCTTCGGCTATGCGTAGTAGATATTTTCGAACTTCCTGCCGCTTACGAGGCCTGGGGGAAGGTACAACACAATTTAGGTAGATCTTTTAACTTGAATTTTTGAATTTTATATGGGTAGTGGCCGTTGAGCCTACTCTTTTCTATTTCTAACTATCAAGAGATTTTTAATGTGCTCGACACTGACCATGGGAGTCCGATCTCACTACCAATAGATCAGGGGAGTTTTTACTAGAAGATCCACGTGAAAAAATCCCGGTCTGCACCTCTCTCGATTCTATTATTTACGGATATTATTTTTTTAAATTTATATTTCTCGATTACTGTAACAATTAAACCGTGTTAATTCAAAATGGCCAGTAGTAGAAACAAAAATCGTATTTTCAGTGATATTTTACACAATTTCTTTTGTAGAAACTGATAGTTTAAGATGTCAGAAATCAATATATGCTGTCAAGTAACACAATTTGTAAAAGCATTATGACGTAAAACATACAGCCAAATTCGTCAGTGTCTGGTATCAGATACGCACTAACAAACTCTGAACCTACTACAAAGATCATAGAAATAGTTACAATCGGTGTTAAGAAAGTATCAGAGTATGCTGATAGTTACAATATACCTATTTATGTTATTGCAGCCGCTGAAGGTGTGTGCCAAAACACAGCTTATGTTTTCAAAAAGATAAGTATGTCTCAAATAACTTTAACTGGGAAAGTAGTTGAAACTGACATTGGATTTTGAGGAGACATTGAAAACAAAGTTTCTAGCATGTACATTCTATTCATTGGCTTGAGATTTAGGTCAGAATTTATCCGATACAGTTTGGTTCGCTAATTTAATTCGCGAAATCAGCGACGAATTTGAAATTTTGAAGAACTATTTGATTTATGTCTTTTGAAGGGAATATAGATCGTGGAAGCTATCATAACGACCCTTCCTAGATATCCCTTCGGTTAAATAAGTTTGGAAGGTTGGCTGCGGATAGTCACAGTTGTGGTTGGAACAAAAGTATAACTGGAAGTACTGAAACAACGACAACATTTTCATTAGATTTTAGGTTTATTCTATACTGGCTGCTGTGAAGAGTTGTTATTCCTCTTTGTTCATTGACATGTCGGTAGACAAGCATGTCGAGACTCAGGGTTGAACCTGGTCCTTTTGGCGTGTTAAAAAGCATTCTAACTCCCCCTGCTGCTTAGACGATCAGAACATAATAGCCTGACACACAAACATAGATACCTAAAAACTCCCCGCTCTGTAGCCCCACAAAGTTGTAAACAGGGCAACAGACTGCATTAATTGAAACAGTTTTAGGTAACCGGCATTAAACAAAAGTTTGTCTGCTTGATTGAACAACATGTCCAATATAAACAGAAAAGACGGTGCATGTAAATGAGAAGGACGAGAGTCAGTAAATTGAAGATATATTTAACATACAATACAATAATTAATACCCAATGCATTTGAATAACAGTTTTATTGAAAAGTCAAAGTTCATTATAAAAAAAAACACATTCTCATAAGTTACAAAGCTTTCGGGGTGTTCAATTTTCTCACCAGCTCTTATAAGCCAGTTTATCTTGTCAGAAACCTGGCGATTGTAACATATTTAATACATCTGCTATAGTTCCAAATTGCAAATTCAACCATAATATGCCTGTCTACCTTGTCCCCTATTCTCTTTCATCAATTGCCCTACGTCACATCAACATCGTGTTCACTGTTTGCCTGTTCTGATCTTCTCACAACACATCAACATTGTGTTCACTGTTTGCCTGTTCTGATCCTCTCACACATCAACATCGTGTTCACTGTTTGCCTGTTCTGATCCTCTCACACATCAACATCGTGTTCACTGTTTGCCTGTTCTGATCCTCTCACACATCAACATCGTGTTCACTGTTTGCTTGTTCTGATCCTCTCAAAACACATCAACATCGTGTTCACTGTCTGTCTGTTCTGATCCTCTCACAACACATCAACATCGTGTTCACTGTTTGCCTGTTCTGGTCCTCTCACAATACATCAACATCGTGTTCACTGTTTACCTGTTCTGATCCTCTCACAACACATCAACATCGTGTTCACTGTTTGCCTGTTCTGATCCTCTCACACATCAACATCGTGTTCAGTGTTTACCTGTTCTGATCCTCTCACAACACATCAACATCGTGTTCACTGTTTGCCTGTTCTAATCCTCTCACACATCAACATCGTGTTCACTGTTTGCCTGTTCTGACCCTCTCACACATCGACATCGTGTTCACTGTTTGCCTGTTCTGATCCTCTCACAACACATCAACATCGTGTTCACTGTTTGCCTGTTCTGATCCTCTCACATATCAACAACCAGCTTGCCAGATCCACGTATTTCTCTATCAACTTCCACTCTTGTCGTTTAGATTAGCTAGGTAAGTGACAGTTGTGTTTTTCTTTGTCCCCGACGAAATCCTTTCGGACCAGAGTAGTTTATTGTGCACGCACTGTAATAACTCATTCTTGCTCATTGTTAACGACATTTGGTTTTCATTCCTATCTCAACCCGATGTTAACAAAAGGCTAGGGTCTTTTTCAGCTACTTTTTAGGAGGGACCCGGTGTCGTAAAGTCTTTTCTTTTATAAGGATGGTCCCTTTTGACTGAATCTTTTGCGGCATAACCCTCTTAGAAAGGCATTTTCTATTTTGGCGATGAAAATCTTTCCACTGTAGTTTGTGTAAGCTTATAATGGGAGACAATGTCGGCGGACGTACTCCTGATATTGCTACCAAATAAGATACTCGAAGTTACTCATGAACAGGCACGCGTTTCTAGGCCCACATAATAATAGTTACCAACTGCAAGTGGAGATAGCAAAAGCATCAAGCGTGTGCTGCGAGATAAAATTCGGGAATGGCCTGCGAGCTGGCAAATGGAGTTTAATGTTGATACATCCATCCACATGGGTAAATCAAATATGGAACATAAATACAGAATTGGAGAGAGTAATATTTGAATGATAGAAAAGGAAAAGAGTTATAATAGATCATACAGGTAAGGTGAGTGAGCAAGTCTAGGTAGCAGTGAAAAGGGCATATGCAATGTTAAATATGATAACAAGAAATATTAAACATAGGAGCAAGGAAGTGATATTTAAACTATAATAAGCTGTAGCAGATCCTCTATTTCTTTGCCCTGGCCGTGATCTAACTTAGAACATTCTCACACTCATCCACATCATCATGACCATACCCAGTAAATGACATATCAAACAGCAGGTGGCATATTTATTATATCATACTCATATCATACAATGAGTAGAGAAATTACAAACACAATATAATACATATCTTAACTAAACATTATACTAAAACGGGAATTGTAAGCATTAGCTATTGATGGAATTCCCAACTATCTAAAAACCCAGTTCTATTGCCTTGCAATTACATCACACACATATCGCCTTAACTGCGTCATCAAAACACCTTATCAAATACTCTTCCTCACTGAAATCCCCTCAGGCGGGCGATCTCGACATAACTCGTTCACAATGTGTCCTTGCTTACAAACACACTTTCACATTATCTATTAATGCAAAACTCACACACCTATTTGAGCGATCCTGTTCTATCACTAAACATTCGTCCAACAGTCTATCAATCGCTCCTCTATCTAAGTCGGTGAGTTAAACATACTATCCACATTCAGTCTCTCTCTCTCTCTCCAGCCTCACTCTCTCTCATACTCCATCTCTCCTCCAGCCCCCTCGAGCTAAACTTTGTCTCGAGTTATATATCCTCAAGCAAGACCAGAGCTTGACCAATCGATCTCAGGTATGGTCATCTTCAATTCCAATTGGAACGAAACACTTTGCACACCTGTCACTCATTCTCTCGCAGCAAGCCCCGTTGCCAATTTCGTCTGTCAATCAATCTCCCCCTACCAAAATCGGAAGGCCAGTGGTCAGTTTCTACCTGTCCACATTCCTTAACCCAACTTTGTTCTCCTTTGCTGAGACAGTGAGTGACCTTGACATGCATTCATGTAGCTTTAAGCTTTTAACATGTTCAGGCATCCTAAACTCCCCTTGCTCCGGCGGGAACTGTTACATTACCTCCCTAAACTACAGACCGAAACATGGATGGTCATTTTTTTCATCTGGCAAATGACCACCATTTTCGTCTCTACTATCCAAAATGTAAACACTACTCCTGTTTACAACTTCACTCACATCGTACATGCATAAAAAGACATGTCATTTGATACATATAAACTTTTTGTAATACATACACAATCAATACAAGCAGAAGAAAAACACTGTGGCTGGGCGTTTTTACAACACAAACCACCACTTTTACATCGTTTTGCAGTCAAATACACCAAAGTCTGTCCCTGCGGGACCTTGAACTCATCAAAACAGAAACACCTTAAGGAATTCTCCTTACTCATTTGAGGTCAACATACCTCGCCCTGTTTCACGTGCCTTCCTCTAAGGACACGAACCTTCATTGTTACACTCGACCAGTTCAGGTCAATTTTCTCAGGCGGTCTCATTACACGCCTGGCCGACGATTCACTTCATACTAACTCCTGTGAGGCCACGAACTTACGTGGGTTATCCTCAGGCTAGTTATCACTGTCTTTCTTGACAGCTATCCCCTCTCAAAGAAAACAGCAAAATTCTTTATGTTTCCCACAAAAACGATATTTGACAACATATGTCATAGTCAATATTAAAACTTCTGATCAATGTAGTCTTCTCTGCAAAGACTCCACATACATGTGATTCTGGAACTCGTGGTGACTTGTGCTTGCGGAGGCCTACAGTCTGGATGAGATATACTGCTCTGTAGATCACCTAAATAACCTGTATCAAATACCTGTAAACATGATGATTCAACAACAACAAAAAAAACAACAACAAAATAAAGAAAAATTCAATGCATACTATATCGACCATACAACCCACTAAAAATGCAAGTAATACCATTAGTCAAAACCCAAACACCAAATGCAAATGTCAAAATATTTGCACACAAAAACATGATCAAATGCCATCAACCTTCACTCCTGCTCGTGCCCCACAGATGAGCACCTGTTAATGCCCCCTTCAAAAGATACTAAACTATGACTAAGTTCTAACTTAATCAGGTACTAAACTATGTCACTAAACTATGACTAAGTTCTAATTTAATCAGATACTAAACTATGTCACTAAATCAGATACTAAACTATGTCACTAAACTATGACTAAGTTCTAATTTAATCAGATACTAAACTATGTCACTAAACTATGACTAAGTTCTAACTTAATCAGATACTAAACTATGTCTGAGTCAAAAGTCAAAAACCGAATCGTCCACCTGTCGAATTACGTCATGCTGTAACCCTACTAGTCCGGGTGCAGTCTTTGTCCCGAGTAATCAAAACCGAGTGTTGTGATCTAACTATTTCACCGTTGTTTCCCCAAATTCCCCGCATCAAAGCTACCTGGTCAGATATTAACCGAAGCATCGCGTCCACGTGTTACCTTGCGTCACGTAATCATTACCTGGCGCATCCAGCTATCCTGCGTCTCTTGCCCGTTTCTCTGTTCGGAAATGTCTCTGTGATCTCGTCAGTCTAGCTTCAGACTGGCCGTCCGTTTCTCTGGTCGGAAATGTCCCTTTGATCTCGGTCAGTCTAGCTTCAGACTGACCGTCCGTGGTACGCTCATTGTCTGGCGTTTACTTGAGACAACGAATTCAAAGGAATTTTTTAACATCTGGTCATTCCTCCTTCTCTATACCCTACCCCCTAATTATCCAAATCTCCGTTTCCCAAGGATAACGGTAGATGAAACAAATTGTATGCAAATGCATACATTAACTGGAGTTTCACATGATAGCCCATGTGAGTAAGTACTCCACACGACTTTACCTAATTCCATTTCTGATTTCCATGTTTTTGGCTAGCGTCAGTAAACATTGCATCAACCGTTCCTTATCACTACTGCTTATTTTAACCAGACTATGCGCTGCCCCATCAGCTGTCTCTGATTGCTGCGCGATTTCCTCCTGTAAAACGCCCATCGTCTGGTCTGTTTGTTTCACAGCTGTTTGGTTCGTACCCACCGGTTCTCTGGTAGTGTTACGTACACTTACATCGTCCGCTACTTCAGCCTTCCGTCCATCTGTATTCACTATTTGTGGGAAAGACCTTTCACACTGTTCGTTTGACTGTTGGCTTATCTCGAACTGAGATCTTTTCATCTTTGCTTCGATGACTGGTTCGCTGTCCTGGCTGTGGTTAACCTGTCTTTCCCTTTTCTTCGTTTTCCTTAGAAACTCTGTTCCTCTTTTGTTGGCTGCTGTTGGTGCGTCCGTTTCGCATTCCAACTGTGCGTCATTCCCACTTCCTTCCTCGGTGGCCGAAGGGTTGTCCCTTCTTTCGGTCTGTTCAACAACTTCTCCCGCATGGCTAGGCCCTGCCACTATTCCTCCTCCTCTCCTTTCCTCTTTATCTGACGAATCTCCGACTATTTCCTTGTTCGATTCTTCGTCGACTTTAACTAATGTTCTACCAGGCTTGACCACAAGTTCCTGGTAAACTTGGCCCCTTTCAGCACGCCCGACCATGTTAATCGACGTAATACCCTCTTCCTGAATTCTCGGCCTACACTGTCCGATGCGGTAACATTTCCTCTGGACCTCTGAGCGAACGTTTGTCTCGTTTGCATTGCGTAACCTGCCCTCCGTCCCTAACTTTTCTGGATACACAAAACCTGTATCTCTTTCTTTCCGTCCATCCGCCTCGTGCTCAAAGTCTCTTTGATAGCTCCTGTCCTGCCTCTCCATCTGTAACCGTGCAAAAGGTCTCTTGTGGGCTAAAAATCTGCCCGATTCAAATTTCTGCCCAGCCATTCCTCCTCCTCTCACTTGACTTGGCCTCTGCACCTGGGTCAAACTCCTACGCTTTTCGACACCTCTTTCCAGTCGTCCACACACGTCCGTCCTGAGATTTCCACCTCTGTCCCTCCACGGATCGGAATGTGGAAGTTGGATGGGTTTCCTACTCACTTTCCTACCACTCTGTCCCCTTCCACAATACTGGACCGTGTTTACTTCTGTGATTTCTTGATTTCTTCTCTCCTTCCTAGCTGGTTGGAAAGCTCCGTTTTCAAACTGTTGCAACAGCTGTCGCAGCTTCCATTGGAGATCTTTTTCCTGCCGTTCCAGCCGAATAACTCTGCCTGTTAGTTCTCTTAGCTGGTTTTGTAGTTGACTTTTGTCCTCCCACTTATCGCTGACTGTAGCTCGTACCATGAAAGGCTTGTTTTTGACAAACAGTCCTCCTCTTCTCCAGGAACTGTTAATATTCCGAAGAATATTAGGGCATCCGATAGACAAATGTCCAAAAGCTAGACAATGATAACATTGTTTAACATTGTCCAACCTCGACATATTGAATAAACCCGTCTGGCCCACCTAAAAAAAGTTATAACACTGTCAAGTACGCACAAAGTCTTGTCAATAATACAACAATGGGTGGTAAAAAAAAATGTCACACTTACCAGTCAGATGATTGGAAAAGCTGTCTATGGTACTAACACTCTAACCACTAGCTACTCCTCTATTCCTAACTACACACACAAGTTATATATAACTGCGACACTTGTGTTAAACGTGCAAATCAAGATCTATAGCTACACACGCACTATATTTATAAATCTACCACGACTATCCTGGTCACGGCACCAAAATAATAATAACGTGTAGCAGATCCTCTATTTCTTTGCCCTGGCCGTGATCTAACTTAGAACATTCTCACACTCATCCACATCATCATGACCATACCCAGTAAATGACATATCAAACAGCAGGTGGCATATTTATTATATCATACTCATATCATACAATGAGTAGAGAAATTACAAACACAATATAATACATATCTTAACTAAACATTATACTAAAACGGGAATTGTAAGCATTAGCTATTGATGGAATTCCCAACTATCTAAAAACCCAGTTCTATTGCCTTGCAATTACATCACACACATATCGCCTTAACTGCGTCATCAAAACACCTTATCAAATACTCTTCCTCACTGAAATCCCCTCAGGCGGGCGATCTCGACATAACTCGTTCACAATGTGTCCTTGCTTACAAACACACTTTCACATTATCTATTAATGCAAAACTCACACACCTATTTGAGCGATCCTGTTCTATCACTAAACATTCGTCCAACAGTCTATCAATCGCTCCTCTATCTAAGTCGGTGAGTTAAACATACTATCCACATTCAGTCTCTCTCTCTCTCTCCAGCCTCACTCTCTCTCATACTCCATCTCTCCTCCAGCCCCCTCGAGCTAAACTTTGTCTCGAGTTATATATCCTCAAGCAAGACCAGAGCTTGACCAATCGATCTCAGGTATGGTCATCTTCAATTCCAATTGGAACGAAACACTTTGCACACCTGTCACTCATTCTCTCGCAGCAAGCCCCGTTGCCAATTTCGTCTGTCAATCAATCTCCCCCTACCAAAATCGGAAGGCCAGTGGTCAGTTTCTACCTGTCCACATTCCTTAACCCAACTTTGTTCTCCTTTGCTGAGACAGTGAGTGACCTTGACATGCATTCATGTAGCTTTAAGCTTTTAACATGTTCAGGCATCCTAAACTCCCCTTGCTCCGGCGGGAACTGTTACAAAGCATTAGTTAGACCTATATAGGAGTACTGTGTCAAGGTGTGAAGTCCTTATCGTAAAGGGGATATACACATGATGGAAAGGGTACCAAGAAAAGCGACAAAACTGATAGTGGAATTCTGGAATTATAAGTGCGAGGAAAGACTCAGAAAAACCGTCCGACTGCGTCTAGAAAAGAGAAGAATTCCAGGTGATTAAATACAGGTTTATAAGATGATCAACGGAAAGGATAAATTAGAGTATAACAAGGTTTTTTTAAAATACATCGTGTGCATCAGAAGAGGGCACAGTAAATCTTTCTCAACATCAATCTCTCTCAACATCAATCTCTCTCAACATCAATCTCTCTCAACATCAATCTCTCTCACAGCATATCTCTCTCACAGTATATCTCTCTCACAGCATATCTCTCTCAATATCAATCTCTCTCACAGTATATCTCTCTCACAGCATATCTCTCTCACAGCATATCTCTCTCATAGCAAATTTCTCTCAACATCAATCTCAACATCAATCTCTCTCACAGCAAATTTCTCTCAACATCAATCTCAACATCAATCTCTCTCACAGCATATCTCTCTCCACATCAATCTATCTCAACATCAATCTCTCTCACAGCATATCTCTCTCCACATCAATCTATCTCAACATCAATCTCTCTCACAGCATATCTCTCTCACAGCATATCTCTCTCACAGCATATCTCTCTCACAGCATATCTCTCTCACATCATATCTCTCTCACAGCATATCTCTCTCACAGCATATCTCTCTCACAGCATATCTCTCTCACAGCATATCTCTCTCACAGCATATATCTCTCACAACATATCTCTCTCACAGCATATCTCTCTCACAGGATATCTCTCTCACAGGATATCTCTCTCACAGCATATCTCTCTCACAGCATATCTCTCTCAACATCAATCTCTCTCACAGCAAATCTATCTCAACATCAATCTCAACATCAATCTCTCTCACAGCATATCTCTCTCACAGCATATCTCTCTCACAGCATATCTCTCTCAACATCAATCTCTCTCACAGCATATCTCTCTCACAGCATATCTCTCTCACAGCATATCTCTCTCAACATCAATCTCTCTCCCAGCATATCTCTCTCAACATCAATCTCAACATCAATCTCTCTCACAGCATATCTCTCTCACAGCATATCTCTCTCACAGCATATCTCTCTCAACATCAATCTTTCTCACAGCATATCTCTCTCACATGATATCTCTCTCACAGCATATCTATCTCAACATCAATCTCTCTCACAGCAAATCTATCTCAACATCAATCTCAACATCAATCTCTCTCACAGCATATCTCTCTCACAGCATATCTCTCTCAACATCAATCTCTCTCCCAGCATATCTCTCTCACAGCATATCTCTCTCCCAGCATATCTCTCTCACAGCATATCTCTCTCACAGCATATCTGTCTCACAGCATATCTCTCTCACAGCATATCTCTCTCACAGCATATCTCTCTCCACATCAATCTATCTCAACATCAATCTCTCTCACAGCATATTTCTCTGACATTAAATATCTCTTACATCTAATCTCTCTCTCATCATATATTTCTCTCTTGCATGATATAAAAAAGTGGCGAAGAGAAAAAGAAGAAGAAAAAGAAGAAGAAGAAGAAGAAGAAGAAGAAGAAGAAGAAGAAGAAAAAGGAGAAGAACAAAAAAGAAGAAATAGAAAAAGACACACAGCTCCTCTCCGTAATATCTAACTCTACCATCACCTATTCCTCATTCCGATACTTCCACACTGAAGTATTTTTCTAAGCCTTCCCTTATCGCCCTCAGATGGAACAAACACTGCGAGTCACGAGTCGTCTCAACAAGAGACAATATGACCACTTGGACACATGCCATATAACAACAAACTTAATTACGTTACATGCCACTACATTATCCAGCCACGTCTGGTGGCTTTCCTAAAAGCAGTGTTCAGACACATGTCATATAACAACAAACTTAATTACGTTACATGCCACTACATTATCCAGCCACGTCTGGTGGCTTTCCTAAAAGTAGTGTTCAGACACATGCCATATAACAACAAACTTAATTACGTTACATGCCACTACATTATCCAGCCACGTCTGGTGGCTTTCCTAAAAGTAGTGTTCAGACACATGTCATACAACAACAAACTTAATTACGTTACATGCCACTACATTATCCAGCCACGTCTGGTGGCTTTCCTAAAAGCAGTGTTCAGACACATGTCATATAACAACAAACTTAATTACGTTACATGCCACTACATTATCCAGCCACGTCTGGTGGCTTTCCTAAAAGTAGTGTTCAGACACATGCCATATAACAACAAACTTAATTACGTTACATGCCACTACATTATCCAGCCACGTCTGGTGGCTTTCCTAAAAGCAGTGTTCAGGCACATGTCATATAACAACAAACTTAATTACGTTACATGCCACTACATTATCCAGCCACGTCTGGTGGCTTTCCTAAAAGTAGTGTTCAGACACATGCCATATAACAACAAACTTAATTACGTTACATGCCACTACATTATCCAGCCACGTCTGGTGGCTTTCCTAAAAGTAGTGTTCAGACACATGTCATACAACAACAAACTTAATTACGTTACATGCCACTACATTATCCAGCCACGTCTGGTGGCTTTCCTAAAAGCAGTGTTCAGACACATGTCATATAACAACAAACTTAATTACGTTACATGCCACTACATTATCCAGCCACGTCTGGTGGCTTTCCTAAAAGTAGTGTTCAGACACATGCCATATAACAACAAACTTAATTACGTTACATGCCACTACATTATCCAGCCACGTCTGGTGGCTTTCCTAAAAGTAGTGTTCAGACACATGTCATACAACAACAAACTTAATTACGTTACATGCCACTACATTATCCAGCCACGTCTGGTGGCTTTCCTAAAAGTAGTGTTCAATATAAACAAAGTATGCACATGCAATTCTCACAATCTGATATTTTATGATTTATCGTCAGTGAAACATGACATCCCCTGCAGACACGAGTTGAGCAGTCCCAACTACAGTGGTTTGGTCATGCCTGTAGACTGGAAGAAGATCGGATACCAAAGCGGTCATGGGAGATAAAAAGTTAAGTACGCAGACCCCGAGGACGTCCCAAAGTACGTTAGGAAGACAACATACGACAGTCCCTAAATGAAAGAAGGCTGGATTGGAAAGAGGCCAGGAAAAGGACAGCGGATAGAGCAGTGTGGCGTTCTCTCTGGCAAACCTCTACACCTCACGGTAGAAGAGGAGCGACTAAGTAAATAAGTAACTTGACATACATCTGTTAGACTGAATTAGAGCTCCGTGCGCGCTTCCATGAACATCTTGATATCTTATATAACACATGGTCTGTGGTCGCCAACCACTTCATAAGTCCTGAGCAACAATGGAAGGTTATCATCAGGACCAGAAGTATCGTCTCTTGCTCTTCAAATGATCGTCATCGATTCAGGTGGACAATCAATGAACGTCCGTCATGGGCTGCACAAACCTCAGGGTGACAACCTATTCCATACATTTACTTCAGCTCTTTTATCTCCGCTAATATTTCTTCTCTCTCTTCGTCTGCCGTGACTCCCTGTCTACACCTGTACGCAATTTTAACATTGTGTGTACGGAGACTTGGAATCCTGGTATTCAAACATCATCATCGTGTAGCATGTCCTTTGTAGAACGTCGCTCCCATCACAGTCTGTCTGAAAGAAACTCGTTCCCTTGCCAAAACATTAGCCTCCGCCACAGTCATACTCAGGCATTCCTGGATATCTTGGTGCCATCGTCTTCTTGGTCTACCAATTTCTCTTTTGCCTGGCACCATACCCTCCATCACCGTCAACTCAAGACCATTGTGTCTCTTGATGTGACCAAAGTACTTGCATTTTCTAGCCAAAATGGAATTGATAAACAAGTTCTCTTCTATGCTCAACTCTTGCCGAATGTCTGCATTTGTTATTTTTCTCTGTCCAGGGTATTCTGAGAATCTTTCTGTAACATTTTGACTCGAAGGATTCGATTCTTTGTCTAGAAGTTTTTGTAATTGTCCATGATTCACAGCCATAAGCTGCCGCAGGAAAAACACAGGCTCTCAAGACTTTTACATTTATCATTTTGTTGGTGCCCTGCTATAATTTCTTCAGGCTGTTCAGTCTCTGCATTGCCATAGCTAGTCTTCTTCTGATTTCTTTCGAGCAGTCGCCATTTTTTTTCAATTCTGGAGCCCAGATATTCAAAATGTGTGACATTATCTATTTCCTCACCACCCACTGTAAATGTATGCTGACATTGTGTTTTATCGGTGGTCATTATCTTTGTTTTATTTATGTTTATGAACAGGTTTTGATCTTTACTATGTCCATTAACGGCTGAAAGTAGCTGCTCTAGCCCTTCTGCACATCAAGATAGAATCACTGTGTTACCTGCGTATCGTAACTCTGAAATCTCGTACCCCCAATCGTAAATGGGTCGAAACTTTCAATGTTCACATCTTCTCGAACATTTCTCATTTACATTCCGCATATATGTTGTGAGAGGATACATCCCTGTCGGACTCCCTGTTGTACTGCAAACCAATCCGATGTTTGCCCAGATACTCGGACAGCGGCTTGTTGATCTTGGTATAATGTATTCAAACAGAGATGTTTAATGTATGAAAGTTTCGGCTGTGTGAAGTAGGTATTTTCGAAGTTCATGCCGCTTACTAGAGGGTAGGTACACCTAATTTGGGTAGATTTTTAACTTGAATTTTTGAATTTTGTCTAGACAGTGGCCATTCAGCCCACTTTTTTCGATTTCTAACTGCCAGGGGATTTTTAACGTGCTCGACACTGAACACGAGAGTCCGATTTCACTACCCAGAGATCAAGGAAATTTTTATGAGAAGATAAACATATATCTAAATATAAACATATAGTTAATATAGCAATATGGACTTCGAGACTACTGAGAATGATGACAGATCCCTTTTTAAACATTTTCCATTCGGTCTATAACAGCTTACCAAGGCTATCGGCTTTTCTGTCTGACTTTTTCCACCCCTGGCTAGCCTTGTCGCTTTCATATTATATGGTTGTAGCGTCATCCTAGACGATCTCAGCAGAGTATATGTGTTCATAATGACTTACTTCCATCCTTTGTTAGTTGGTTTAATTTATATTACTATTTGTCCATACCGAAACCTTCTGGTCGTAACATAAGTGTCAATCTTGTTCTTGCTTTGTATCTAAGCCGCACTAGTCCATGTTTTTATATTTGTAGCATAGCATAACATAAAATAACGTAACATAATATAATTGTGCATATCGCAACATAACTATGCATACCATTTCTATGCATGTAACAAAATGGCAATTACTGTGCATTTAATAACATATCATAATGTAACATAACATAATTGTGCATTATATAACATAACATAATTGTGCAAATCATAACTTAACCTAACACAGCGTTCTGTGCATAACATAAAATAACATAGCACTGCATCATACAACATATCATTATATAAAATTGCATAACTTAAGATACCATTACATAACGCAACACAACTGTGCATAGTATAGCTTACCTTAACATATTATATCATAGCATAACTTAACCTAACATAACTTAATGTAGAATAATGTAACGTAATATAACGTTGCTTAACATATGACAACATAACATATCATAACATCATATTGCAATAATAATGCAGCTTTCAGTAATGTAAAGCAACATAGCAAACTACGTTTTGCAAGGACAGATTAAAAGCTATCCCATTTTTTAAACTCCAAATATGTACAGAGCCTTAAACATGAACCATCAATTATATCAATATAAATTTATAGTACTCCATTCTCTAGAAATAGTATATATTTATTCTGTACAGTTTGACGGCCAACGTCATGTCATGTTATGTGTCATATTCTTTTGTGAAGGTAGTCTCTTTACAGCAGCTCCGAATTACAGCTTACTGTAGATACAGGTGTTCTGATTCACCGAGAAATCCCTTTGAAACGTTACATTCCACGGCTGACTAAATAACAGAACTTGCATGTGTCAACTTCCAGTGCAACTAAAATAGCGTGTTTGGGAAACAATGATGGAAATGCTTTTAGTTTCATGGCAGGATTCTGTGAAAGGATCACACTCAACAGTGATTTGTTGTGTTTTGTTCCGTGAATTTATTTTATTTATCTGTGTGTAGCATGACTTCATTATAAACCTTGGCACAATATGAGTTATTATATACTTTAGTTGACGGTGGAATGTGACGTTTCAAATGATTTTCCCGGCGAGTCAGACCTACTTTAGATCTAGAGTTGGCTTTGGTCAAACGGCCTATCTAAAGTAGGCCATGCCTGAATACATCTCGATTTTTGGAAGGACGATGCGCTTCACACACGGACATCTTCAAACTGTCAGTAATGTCTTGATACCATCTTCTTCTGTGACGACTTCTTTCCCAATTCCCCGGTGCCGTGTCTTCCACTGTCTGCCTCCCCAAGCCATTATGTCTTTTCATTTGACCGAAGTAATCTTACTTCTTACTTGTGGTGTTATTTATCAGCCAGTTTTCTTCTATACCTGGGTACCAAATGTCTCTATTTTGGTTTTCGGTTTACGTTTTGCAATCTGGCAATAGCTACTCACTTATTAACAACAAGAAGTCACACAAGCTGTGTGCGATGAGCCAATCCTGCACTAACCACTGTACAACGAAACAGTTACAATTTTACAATTTTATGCATGCAACAATTTTGGCAGATTCAGCTCAAGAAAAGCATTATATAATAGTATGACAAATACCGGATCTATCTACACAGATTTCAATGACATTATGTGAGCTGTAAGTAGCTACTTTCCTTTTTATCACCAGATACCAGGCTTGCTTGTAATAGATGTAGATCATATGTGAGGGGGTTTCTAGGACAAATATACGTCTCAATTGCTTTATAATATAATGTAACTAAACGTAGAAATAGGCATGTGTCCACTATCTATTTGTTAGATGTGAGTTGTACCGAGACATGATCACCTACGTCGGTTGGATGAGGAACTTATATAAGAAGAAACAGATAATCCAGTTTGTGTAATTACTCTTGCTTGTTGGGCTGGTTCTCCTTATTAAGCCAGTAAGTGAACATCTGACCTTTACCCTGTGGAAGAAATACGAAATACAGTTAGAACAAGGCAAAGGTCAAGGCAAAGGTCAAGGCAAAGGCCTCGGTCCATCGTAGACGATGAAGGCATAATTCATTTTGCAAACGATATTTTTAGTAAGGATTAACTGCGCTACTTTTTATCCCCACTTTCTCGTCTCGTGCAGCCCGACCCCAGTGGCAAGTCAAGGACAAGAAGAATAGGGGGCGACTACGAGATGCAGGGGACTCCGCATCAAGCACCCGTGAAAAAGACGGCGGAGTCCGGAGTCGAACCCACACCACCTGATCACGATGCCGACGGCTTAACCACTTCGCCACGGAATCCCACAGCTAGAACACCGACATGGGAACTAAGCTTGTACACAATAACTGACAACCGACAAGGCAGAAATGAATGTCCACTCTGCTGTGACATAACTGGTTTTTTTAATATCGGTAGCTAGTCATAAACAGACTGATCCCCAGCACGGGTTACCTCCAACCAGATCGCATTAATATCGTCCCCATTTTTATCTCAAACTGGCCCCTATCCATTTTCCCCCTCCCCCGTTTTTTTCCCGCCCACTTAAATCACCATTTTGTCTTTTCTGTTTTTGGCCGACACTGGCCTATCCGGCAGTTTCCCACTTCTTACGCCATTCTGGTCACCTAATCTGACATTGTCCTTCACTTGGAGTCCAGGTTCCGACCTGATAAGCTATGATGTGAGACGTATCATATAAGTACACTATTTTTTCCTTATATGTTGACATCCCCCATATATGTATTTTTCCTTCTTCTATGATTCGCCAATTTGTTGTTCCTGATGAAGGCATATTGGTCGGAAAGTATGTTTCGTTTGTGTTTTCGTCTCGGTGCGGTATCTGACAATGGCCATTTTTTTAAAATGTATTAAAATTTAATTGTAATTAACCATTCAATTTTGTTTCATTTTTTTTTACTTTATTCATCCACAGTGTAACCGCCTTATTTTAATCGTCATCAGTCTAAATCTCGTAAGTCCGAGATACACATCGACAGACAATTAATTTAGCATTTGCAAATCGGCCCATCGTAAATGTGGGCACCATCGTACGTTGACATGCATTAAATGAAATCATCATTAAGTTGACATGCATTAAATGAAGTCATGGTTAAACTGACATGCATTAAATGAAGTCATCGTTAAGTTAACATGCATTAAATGAAGGCATCATTAAGTTGACACGTCTTAAATGAAATCATCGTAAAGTTGACATGCATTAAATGAAGTCATGGTTAAACTGACATGCATTAAATGAAGTCATCGTTAAGTTAACATGCATTAAATGAAGGCATCATTAAGTTGACACGTCTTAAATGAAATCATCGTAAAGTTGACATGCATTAAATGAAGTCATGGTTAAACTGACATGCATTAAATGAAGTCATGTTTAAGTTGACATGCATTAAATGAAGTCATGGTTAAACTGACATGCATTAAATGAAATCATCGTAAAGTTGACATGCATTAAATGAAGTCATGGTTAAACTGATATGCATTAAATGAAGTCATGTTTAAGTTGACATGCATTAAATGAAGTCATAGTTAAACTGACACGTCTTAAATGAAATCATCGTAAAGTTGACATGCATTAAATGAAGTCATGGTTAAACTGACATGCATTAAATGAAGTCATCGTTAAGTTAACATGCATTAAATGAAGGCATCATTAAGTTGACACGTCTTAAATGAAATCATCGTAAAGTTGACATGCATTAAATGAAGTCATGGTTAAACTGACATGCATTAAATGAAGTCATCGTTAAGTTAACATGCATTAAATGAAGGCATAATTAAGTTGACACGTCTTAAATGAAATCATCGTAAAGTTGACATGCATTAAATGAAGTCATGGTTAAACTGACATGCATTAAATGAAGTCATGGTTAAACTGACATGCATTAAATGAAGTCATGTTTAAGTTGACATGCATTAAATGAAATCATCATTAAAAAGAGATATCGAAATCACCGATCAAACGCAGTGTTGAGCTTGAACACGTAGATCCTTTTCTAGCAAACGAGAAAAAAAGCATGGCCGCTACAATCATCCAGTTGCGGACAGAAATTGATAAAATAATCACATTTATCCAACAAAAGGAAAGCAAGCCTCTGGTTGAGATAGTTTTCAGGGAGTAACATTTGTGTTGTACACAACAATCTCAATATATAAATGTAAAATATTTTCTAGCAGAAATGCGATCACATGCGAGAACGCATCCAAATTTCTCAGAAACTTGTCTGCCAAATACCTGCGGAAATGTGTTCAAAGAGACAAATAAAACTGGGAGGGCAAACTACAACAATTCTGGAATTCAATCTTAAACAAATACACAGTAATGAGTTCACTTAAAATTCTTTAAGAGCACCTACTCAGGCATGTTTACTCTATGTTGTCGTCAGTGTAAACGACTCCGTAGTCTAAACCTGTCTTTGAGGCGAAGCTGACACGGCACGGAACGGCCAATCAAAAATATTTAACGAACATTTTTTAGTGCACTTAAGTAGTGCTATTCTCACAATTGTTTTGAATTGAGCATCTTATAAAGTTGTAACATTCGAGTTTATTATATTTGGCTATATTGATATCTTGTGGAACAAACAGATACCAGTATGACGTACGAAGAGTCAAAACGGCTTATCAAAACCAGATACATGACCAAATGGGAAACCGAACATACTGGTTACACCAAAAACGATGCCTATTACCAGTTGAACCGAAGAGAGCAGGTCGTTGTCTTCAGACTTCGCACTGGCCACAACAGACTGAGGTACCACCTATTCAACAAATTGAAGATAGGGTGTACCGACGAATGCCCGTGCGGTACTGGTAAAATGACCGCTGAACATCTGCTGCAGAACTGCCCAACATACGAGGATCAGAGAGAGCAGATGTGGCCATTACCAGTGGAACTGCAAGACAAGCTCTATGGCAGTGGCGAGAGCCTCAGGATGACCGCCGCTTTTTTCGAAAAAATAATGGTTACTGTCTGACTGCGTACGAAGAAGAAGAGGAAGATATCTTGTGGAACATTCAGTTTCTTATTTCAGTTTTATTTTGTTGCAATTGTCCTGGCGCTCAAAATTATTAAGATGACGTTACTGAAAACAAAAAGAATGTTGTCAGTGAGGGGAGTGTATTTGTAGATAAGTGAACTGATGACTACTTTCTTGACATGCACAATGAAAACCTTGTTTGTTGGATGTGTTTATAAGCTGTTTCCGTTCTTGGAGCATTGTAATATCAAGCGTTCCAATTACATCGAATGTTACTCAGTGGTGACTCAGTGGTCCTGAGGTAGGTTATCCGCCTTGGTTGCCGAGGTCGCGTGTTCGAACCACCTTGGAGATCTGGCTTTTTTTTCACGAGGATCTTCTGATAAAAATTCCCATGATCTCTCGGTAGTGAGATCGGACCCCTGATCTCTTGCTAGTGAGGGCTTCTGATCTCTGGGTAGTGAGATCGGGTTCCTGATCTCTGGGTAGTGAGATCGGACCCCTGATCTCTTGCTAGTGGTAGCTTCTGATCTCTGGGTAGTGAGATCGGGTTCCTGATCTCTGGGTAGTGAGATCGGACCCCTGATCTCTGGGTAGTGAGATCGGACCCCTGATCTCTGGGTAGTGAGATCGGACTCCTGATCTCTGGGTAGTGAGATCGGACTTGATCTCTAGGTAGTGAGTTCGGACTCATGATCTCTAGGTAGTGAGATAGGACTCCTAATCTCTGGGTAGTGAGATCGGACCCCTGATCTCTGGGTAGTGAGATCGGACTCCTGATCTCTGGGTAGTGAGATCGGGCTCCTGCTCTCTGGATAGTGAGTTCGGGCTACTGATCTCTGGGTAGTGAGGTCGGATTCCTGATCTCTGGGTAGTGAGATCGGACTCCTGATCTCTGGGTAGTGAGATCGGACTCCTGATCTTTGGGTAGTGAGATCAGACTTCTGATTTCTAGGTAGTGAGATCGGAATCCTGATCTCTGGGTAGTGAGATCGGACTCCTGATCTCTGGGTAGTGAGTTCGGACTCCTGATCTCTGGGTAGTGAGATCGGACTCTTGATCTCTAGGTAGTGAGATCGGACTCTTGATCTCAAGGTAGTGAGATCGGACTCCTGATCTCTAGGTAGTGAGATAAGACTCCTGATCTCTGGGTAGTGAGATCGGAATCCTGATCTCTAGGTAGTGAGATCGGACCCCTGATCTCTGGGTAGTGAGATCGGGTTCCTGATCTCTGGATAGTGAGATCGGACCCCTGATCTCTTGCTAGTGAGGGCTTCTGATCTCTGGGTAGTGAGATCGGGTTCCTGATCTCTGGGTAGTGAGATTGGACCCCTGATCTCTGGGTGGTGAGATCCGACCACTCATCTCTAGGTAGTGAGATCGGACCCCTGATCTCTAGGTAGTGAGTTCGGACTCCTGACCTCTAGGTAGTGAGATCGGACTCCTGATCTCTGGGTAGTGAGATCGGACTCCTGATCTCTCGGTAGTGAGATCGGACTCCTGATCTCTTGGTAGTGAGTTTGGACTCCTGATCTCTGGGTAGTGAGATCGGAATCTTGATCTCTAGGTAGTGAGATCGGACTCTTGATCTCTAGGTAGTGAGATCGGACTTCTGTTCTCTAGGTAGTGAGATCCCACTCCAGATCTCTGGGTAGTGAGATCGGACTCCTGATCTCTGGGTAGTGAGATCGGGCTCCTGCTTTATTGGTAGTGAGTTTGGGCCCCTGATCTCTGGGTAGTGAGATCGGACTCCTGATCTATGGGTAGTGAGATCGGGCTCCTGATCTCTGGGTAGCGAAATCGGACTCCTGATCTCTGGGTAGTGAGATCAGACTCCTGATCTCCGGGTAGTGAGATCGGGCTCCTGCTCTCTGGGTTGTGAGTTCGGGCCCCTGATCTCTGGGTAGTGAGATCGGACTCCTGATCTCCGGGTAGTGAGATCGGGCTCCTGATCTCTGGGTAGCGAGATCGGACTCCTGATCTCTGGGTAGTGAGATCAGACTCCTGATCTCTAGGTAGTGAGATCGGACTCCTGATCTCTGGGTAGTGAGATCGGACTCCTGATCTCTCGGTAGTGAGATCGAACTCCTGATCTCTTGGTAGTGAGTTTGGACTCCTGATCTCTGGGTAGTGAGATCGGAATCTTGATCTCTAGGTAGTGAGATCGGACTCTTGATCTCTAGGTAGTGAGATCGGACTTCTGTTCTCTAGGTAGTGAGATCGGACTCCAGATCTCTGGGTAGTGAGATCGGACTCCTGATCTCTGGGTAGTGAGATCGGGCTCCTGTTTTCTGGTTAGTGAGTTCGGGCCCCTGATCTCTGGGTAGTGAGATCGGACTCCTGATCTATGGGTAGTGAGATCGGGCTCCTGATCTCTGGGTAGCGAGATCGGACTCCTGATCTCTGGGTAGTGAGATCAGACTCCTGATCTCTAGGTAGTGAGATCGGACTCCTGATCTCTGGGTAGTGAGATCGGAATCCTGATCTCTAGGTAGTGAGATCGGACCCCTGATCTCTGGGTAGTGAGATCGGGTTCCTGATCTCTGGATAGTGAGATCGGACCCCTGATCTCTTGCTAGTGAGGGCTTCTGATCTCTGGGTAGTGAGATCGGGTTCCTGATCTCTGGGTAGTGAGATTGGACCCCTGATCTCTGGGTGGTGAGATCCGACCACTCATCTCTAGGTAGTGAGATCGGACCCCTGATCTCTAGGTAGTGAGTTCGGACTCCTGACCTCTAGGTAGTGAGATCGGACTCCTGATCTCTGGGTAGTGAGATCGGACTCCTGATCTCTCGGTAGTGAGATCGGACTCCTGATCTCTTGGTAGTGAGTTTGGACTCCTGATCTCTGGGTAGTGAGATCGGAATCTTGATCTCTAGGTAGTGAGATCGGACTCTTGATCTCTAGGTAGTGAGATCGGACTTCTGTTCTCTAGGTAGTGAGATCCCACTCCAGATCTCTGGGTAGTGAGATCGGACTCCTGATCTCTGGGTAGTGAGATCGGGCTCCTGCTTTATTGGTAGTGAGTTTGGGCCCCTGATCTCTGGGTAGTGAGATCGGACTCCTGATCTATGGGTAGTGAGATCGGGCTCCTGATCTCTGGGTAGCGAAATCGGACTCCTGATCTCTGGGTAGTGAGATCAGACTCCTGATCTCCGGGTAGTGAGATCGGGCTCCTGCTCTCTGGGTTGTGAGTTCGGGCCCCTGATCTCTGGGTAGTGAGATCGGACTCCTGATCTCCGGGTAGTGAGATCGGGCTCCTGATCTCTGGGTAGCGAGATCGGACTCCTGATCTCTGGGTAGTGAGATCAGACTCCTGATCTCTAGGTAGTGAGATCGGACTCCTGATCTCTGGGTAGTGAGATCGGACTCCTGATCTCTCGGTAGTGAGATCGAACTCCTGATCTCTTGGTAGTGAGTTTGGACTCCTGATCTCTGGGTAGTGAGATCGGAATCTTGATCTCTAGGTAGTGAGATCGGACTCTTGATCTCTAGGTAGTGAGATCGGACTTCTGTTCTCTAGGTAGTGAGATCGGACTCCAGATCTCTGGGTAGTGAGATCGGACTCCTGATCTCTGGGTAGTGAGATCGGGCTCCTGTTTTCTGGTTAGTGAGTTCGGGCCCCTGATCTCTGGGTAGTGAGATCGGACTCCTGATCTATGGGTAGTGAGATCGGGCTCCTGATCTCTGGGTAGCGAGATCGGACTCCTGATCTCTGGGTAGTGAGATCAGACTCCTGATCTCTAGGTAGTGAGATCGGACTCCTGATCTCTGGGTAGTGAGATCGGAATCCTGATCTCTAGGTAGTGAGATCGGACCCCTGATCTCTGGGTAGTGAGATCGGGTTCCTGATCTCTGGATAGTGAGATCGGACCCCTGATCTCTTGCTAGTGAGGGCTTCTGATCTCTGGGTAGTGAGATCGGGTTCCTGATCTCTGGGTAGTGAGATCGGACCCCTGATCTCTGGGTGGTGAGATCCGACCCCTGATCTCTAGGTAGTGAGATCGGACCCCTGATCCCTCAAACAAAGAACGGCCAGAGTCCAAGTACAAGGGCAGATGAGCAAAAAGGTGACACTCGAGCAGGGAGTACCCCAAGGGGGAGTATTGTCCCCCACACTCTTCCTGGTATATATAAACGATATTACAGAGAATATACCAAGAAGAGTCCATAGCTCAATGTTTGCAGACGATCTGGCTATGTGGACCTCTGAAAAGAATCTCACAATAGCAAGAAATCGGATGCAGACGGCCCTAACATCGCTGGAAGAGTGGGCGAACTCATGGCTGGTCAAAATAAACGAGGAGAAAACCACGTGCACAATATTCTCGCTCTCATTAAAACCCCAAAGTACCAAATTAAGTCTGAATGGCAAAATCCTGCAGCCAAACGACAACCCAACCTATCTGGGAGTCACATTTGATCGGCGCATGACATGGAAAAGTCAGATTGAGAGAAACCGAATGAAAGCCAGAGAAAGAATGGCGATCATGAGGAAACTTGCTGGCACAAGCTGGGGAGCAGACGAAGGCATACTAAAGAAACTGTACACTGGAAGAGTGAGACCAGTTCTCGAGTATGGCATTGCGGCATGGACAACCGCAGCGAAGGCGAACTTCGATAAAGTTAACAAACTTCAAAACCAAGCCATGAGAATTATAACAGGTGGCATGAAGTCAACGCCAATTGTAGAACTTGAAAAGATTACAAAACTGCAATCCATGACCGATAGAAGAGACTGCAGAGCCCAGCTGCAGTCAGAGAAACTCAGAAGACTGACGGACCATCCAATGTACCAGAGACTAAACAATTTGGGAAATGGGAAACTAAAGCGGAGAAACTTTGCAGAAATAGCCAAAGCAAAGATGCACGAAGATCCCATAAACGCACTAACAACACCAAAACCCATCACTACTGTACGAAAACCTACTTGGAGGCAGGATATATTTCCAGAGGTGGTAGAAAATATACCAGGTATTGCAAACAAAAACTGCCAGAGTGAAAAAGAAAGGAGAGACACTACCCTAAGCTTCATAACGAAAAGCTACCCAAGCATGGACTGGACCCATGCATACACCGACGGTTCTGTAACAAACACTACACAGAACGGAGGGGCAGGAGCATTCCTGAACCTACCAAATGGCAGAAAAATAACACTGTCATTCGCTACTGGTAAGTACACAAGCAATTTCAGAGCAGAGGCAGAGGCACTGAGGGCGGCAGTGGAAGAAATGGTAACACACAGTGAAAATGAGAGCCATATAGTCCTGCTGACAGATGCTCTCGAAGTAGTCACAGCGCTAAAAAGCCAGAAAAACACTGAGCTTAATGACTTAAGAGCAGCACTCTGCAAACTGTGCCAGCAGTCCGCACCAAAAAGGGTAGTGGTACAGTGGGTTCCGTCACACTGCAACATCCAAGGCAACGAGGAGGCAGACAGACTGGCAAAAGAAGGTGCAAGGCTACCACAAACAGATACCAGTATGACGTACGAAGAGTCAAAACGGCTTATCAAAGCCAGATACATGTCCAAATGGGAAACCGAACATACTGGTTACACCAAAAACGATGCCTATTACCAGTTGAACCGAAGAGAGCAGGTCGTCGTCTTCAGACTTCACACTGGCCACAACAGACTGAGGTACCACCTATTCAACAAACTGAAGATAGGGTGTACCGACGAATGCCCGTGCGGTACTGGTAAAATGACCACTGAACATCTGCTGCAGAACTGCCCGACATACGAGGATCAGAGAGAGCAGATGTGGCCATTGCCAGTGGAACTGCAAGACAAGCTCTATGGTAGTGGCGAGAGTCTCAGGATGACCGCCGCTTTTTTCGAGAAAATAATGGTTACTGTCTGACTGTGTACGCAGAAGAAGAAGAAGAAGGACCCCTGATCTCTAGGTAGTGAGTTCGGACTCCTGACCTCTAGGTAGTGAGATCGGACTCCTGATCTCTGGGTAGTGAGATCGGACTCCTGATCTCTCGGTAGTGAGATCGGACTCCTGATATCTTGGTAGTGAGTTTGGACTCCTGATCTCTGGGTAGTGAGATCGGAATCTTGATCTCTAGGTAGTGAGATCGGACTCTTGATCTCTAGGTAGTGAGATCGGACTTCTGTTCTCTAGGTAGTGAGATCGGACTCCAGATCTCTGGGTAGTGAGATCGGACTCCTGATCTCTGGGTAGTGAGATCGGGCTCCTGCTTTATTGGTAGTGAGTTCGGGCCCCTGATCTCTGGGTAGTGAGATCGGACTCCTGATCTATGGGTAGTGAGATCGGGCTCCTGATCTCTGGGTAGCGAGATCGGACTCCTGATCTCTGGGTAGTGAGATCAGACTCCTGATCTCCGGGTAGTGAGATCGGGCTCCTGCTCTCTGGGTTGTGAGTTCGGGCCCCTGATCTCTGGGTAGTGAGATCGGACTCCTGATCTCTGGGTAGTGAGATCGGGCTCCTGATCTCTGGGTAGCGAGATCGGACTCCTGATCTCTGGGTAGTGAGATCAGACTCCTGATCTCTAGGTAGTGAGATCGGACTCCTGATCTCTGGGTAGTGAGATCGGACTCCTGATCTCTCGGTAGTGAGATTGAACTCCTGATCTCTTGGTAGTGAGTTTGGACTCCTGATCTCTGGGTAGTGAGATCGGAATCTTGATCTCTAGGTAGTGAGATCGGACTCTTGATCTCTAGGTAGTGAGATCGGACTTCTGTTCTCTAGGTAGTGAGATCGGACTCCAGATCTCTGGGTAGTGAGATCGGACTCCTGATCTCTGGGTAGTGAGATCGGGCTCCTGCTTTCTGGGTAGTGAGTTCGGGCCCCTGATCTCTGGGTAGTGAGATCGGACTCCTGATCTATGGGTAGTGAGATCGGGCTCCTGATCTCTGGGTAGCGAGATCGGACTCCTGATCTCTGGGTAGTGAGATCAGACTCCTGATCTCTAGGTAGTGAGATCGGACTCTTGATCTCTAGGTAGTGAGATCGGACTTTTGATCTCTTGGTAGTGAGATCGGACTTCTGATCTCTGGGTAGTGAGATCGGACTCCTGATCTCTGGGTAGTGAGATCGGGCTCCTGCTCTCTTGGTAGTGAGTTCGGACCCTTGATCTCTGGGTAGTGAAATCGAACTCCTGATCTCTAGGTAGTGAGATCGGACTCCTAATCTCTGTGTAGTGAGATCGGACTCCTGATCTCTAGGTAGTGAGATCGGACTCCTGATCTCTGGGTAGTGAGATCGTTCTCCCGTGTTCAGTGTCAAACACGTTAACAATGCAGTTGGAAATCGAAAATAATGGGCCGTTACCCGCACAAAATTACAAATCTACCCAAATTATGTGTACCTTTCCCCAGGTGGTGTGTTAAAGAGCAACTACAGATGGTGCATAACTAGCTGCGGGTCTACTTAGCTCTAGTGTTTAAGTCTATTTAGATGGACTCTTTCATCGGTTAAAACACCCTCCAAGAAACTGGTTGTATGCTGACTCTATAGAGTCTTCCAAACTAATATAAAGAAGTTAAGTAAGTTAAGTTAAATTAATGTCAGCTGAAAAAATATAAAATACAACGTTGAAAAAAAGTATATCGGCTTAACAGGTGCTATCTCGGAAACTATAACTGATAACATGTTTTTGGCAAGCGTTATTGTCAGTGAATAAATAGTGCAAAATACTGGAAGCCATATTCACAAAAAGAAAATGTGTCTTACAATTGTTTAATGCAATAATTGAAGGTCTGTTTCTTGGTAACAGAGATACCATTAATTAAATAAGTACGAGGTGTGTTCAATCAGTATTCGATCTTTGAGCCGGAACAATACAATTACTCACCTGGAGGTTTGAAACCTTAATCGCCTTCAAAGTACTTTCCGTGGGACTCCACACATTTCTCTCAGCGGTCCCGTCATTGTTGGAAACATTTTATGAAAACCAATTTGCGAATGCACTACAACTGGGTCGTCGCATTCCGCATGTCTGCTCGTGATTCAAATTGGATCACTTTAAGTGGGGGGATGTTCAGCTTGGGGAAAATCCAAATATTGCAAGGAGCCATGTCGAGAGATATTGGGAGTCTGGGGAACCAGAGGAATGCTGCGTGAACATTCCAGCAATTTGACCTTATATTTGAACGTGAGTCAACCCATTGTCCAGCATATATTTATTGTTTATCTCGAATAATGTGAGATGGCCTTCCTTATCACAGACGATATGATGTTCTTGCAGCGGGATTCGACCCATTGTCCAGCATATACTTATTGTTCATCTCGAACAATGTGAGATGGCCTTCCTTATCACAGACGATAATATGTTCTTGCAGCGGGATTCGACCCATTGTACAGCATATATTTATTGTTTATTTCGAACAATGTGAGATGACCTTCCTTATCACAGACGATAACATGTTCTTGCAGCGGGATTCGACCCATTGTACAGCATATATTTATTGTTTATCTCGAATAATGTGAGATGGCCTTCTTTATCACAGACGATATGATGTTCTTGACTTTCCAAGGGATTATTAACATTCTTCTGTCAGACAATATCTATGGGACTACAAATATTATTCTTTCTAATTACTTGCTGATAAACCATTGTACCAGCTTGTGGTCTAGGGATTGTGAGCGTGGTTTACAATCCCAACGTATCCGGTTCAAATCACGTGGAGCTCTGGACAGCCCAGAAATTTCATGGATTTGTTCATGACATTGGCTTGTACCTGACGAAGTCAGAGGAAAGATTTGGAGCGCAAGTGGGAGATGAGGAGTTAGTGCTCTGTCGTTGGTACTTTACTTTCAGTAATGAATGGGACTGAGCTTATTTGTGGGCGCTCTGTGCAGCAGCAGCAGCCATAGTAGTAGTGGTAGTAGTAGTAGTAGTAGTGGTAGTAGCAGTGGTAGTAGTAGTAATAGTAGTCGTGGGAGTAGTAGTGGTAGTAGTAGGTGTAGTAGTGGTAGTAGTAGTAGTAGTAGTAGTAGTAGTAATAGTCGTAGGAGTAGTAGTGGTAGTAGTAGTGGTAGTAGTAGTAGTAGTAGTGGTAGTAGTAGTAGTGGTAGTAGTAGTAGTGGTAGTAGTAGCAGTGGTAGTAGTAGTAGTAGTAGTAGTAGTAGTAGTAGTGGTAGTAGTAGTAGTAGTAGTAGTAGGGGTAGTAGTAGTAGTAGTGGTAGTAGTAGTAGTAGTGGTAGTAGTAGTAGTAGTGGTAGTAGTAGTAGTGGTAGTAGTAGCAGTGGTAGTAGTAGTAGTAGTAGTGGTAGTAGTAGTAGTAGTAGTAGTAGGGGTAGTAGTAGTAGTAGTGGTAGTAGTAGTAGTAGTGGTAGTAGTAGTAGTGGTAGTAGTAGCAGTGGTAGTAGTAGTAGTAGTAGTAGTAGTACACCAAACGGTTTTACGGGGCAGTGAAAGCTCTCTACGGCCCGCAGCCCTCTAGTAATACTCCAGTTCGCAGTGCGGATGGGGTACTGCTAACAGATAAGGTTCAGATTCTAGACAGATGGGCAGACCACTTCTGCAAAATACTAAACCACCCATCGTCTATAAATGAAGAGGCCATCCGGCGAATGCCGCAGGTGGAACTGAACCTGGCGTTGGATGAAGTAATTACTGAGGAGGAAGTCGACAGGGCAATCAGTTCACTATCTATAGGAAAAGCTCCAGGAGCTGATGCAATACCAGCAGAGGTATATACGACAGCTGGCCCATCCGTCACCAGAAGGATCATTGAACTCTTCTGTCACATGTGGGCTGAAGGTAAAATTCCGCAGGAGCTAAAGGACGCCTCAATCGTTCACCTATACAAAAGAAAAGGCAATCGTCAGGAATGCGAAAATCATCGTGGAATATCGCTACTCTCCGTAGCAGGCAAGATCCTAGCGTGCTTACTGCTAAACAGGCTCAACAAACACCTTGAACAAAGCCACCACCTCCCAGAAACCAATTTGGATTCAGAGCCGGAAGAGGAACAGTGGACATGATTTTTGCCGCTCGCCAAGTACAAGAGAAGTGTCGAGAGCAAAATCAGGCCTTGTACACCACATTTATTGATTTGACAAAGGCATTTGATACAGTAAACAGAGGAGGGCTGTGGATGATAATGTTTAAGTTTGGCTGCCCCAACAAGTTCAAAACAATGGTGAAACAGCTACACGAAGGCATGTGTGCTCGTGTACAGGACAGCGGTGCAATCTCTAAAACGTTTCTAGTATCAAACGGAGTAAAACAAGGATGTGTACTCGCCCCGACTTTGTTCAGCATGATGTTCGCGGCCACGATGACAGACGCCTTCAGATCATTGGAGCTTGGAATACCCATAAAGTACCTCACAGATGGCAAGTTACTCAATTCCAGAAGAATGAAGACCAAAACCAAAGTGGCTGGAGACATAATCAGGGAACTTGTATTTGCTGACGACTGCGCTCTAATGAGCAGCTCAGAACTGAGCATGCAGGTTGGAATGGACTAGTTCTCTTCCGCATGCGAAAATTTTGGTCTGACCATAAATGCCAAAAAAACAGAGGTCATGTACCAACCAGCACCAGGCATGCCGTACACAAAACCAGAGACTACAGTCAGCAAGCAGATGTTGAATGCCGTAGACAAATTCACATATCTGGGCAGCACGCTGTCGAGATCTGTCAGCCTAGACGATGAAGTGGCAAGCAGAATAGCAAAGGCCAGCACAGCCTTTGGTAGAATGCGCTCGATGGTCTGGGCACGTCGTGGCATCAGCGTCAAGACCAAACTCAAAGTCTACCGTGCAACCATCATTCCAACCCTACTATACGCTTGCGAAAGCTGGACTGTATACTTTGGACATGCAAGGAGGTCAAACCACTTCCACACAGGTTGCCTGAGGCGAATATTCCACATCCGATGGCAAGATCGTGTCACTGACATCGAGGTTCTCTCGAGGGCTAACATGCCCAGCATCCATGCACTGCTAGAAAAAGCACGACTAGGATGGGCCGGACACCTCGTCCGTATGTCAGACGAGCGGCTCACAAAGAAGCTTCTCTACGGCGAGCTGAGAGAGGGATGGCGCGAGAGGGGGCGCCCAAAGAAACGTTTTAAAGACGGTCTGAAGGACTCACTAAAAAGTTGCCAGATAGACATCGACACCTGGGAATGTCTTGCGAAAAACAGATCTGACTGGGGAAGCGCAGTTAAATCGGGTGTAGCTGCTGGTGAAGATGACCGTGTTGTGTAAGCACAGAACAGACGCGAGACGCGGAAATCCCGAGCAGCGGGAACACCATCCCCTTCTACAAACCTCGTGTGCCCGATATGTAGCAGATGTTTTCGTGCTCGCATTGGCCTGTTCAGCCACATGCGCACCCACACCCAACAGGGAAATCTGTGACAAGGATGATGTCGGCGGTCCTCATCGACAACGATGGACAGCTATTATTATTATTATTAGTAGTAGTAGTAGTGGTGTAGTAGTAGTAGTAGTCGTAAGAGTAGTAGTGGTAGTAGTAGCAGTGGTAGTAGTAGTAGTAGTAGTAGTAGTAGTAGTGGTAGTAGTAGTGGTAGTAGTAGTAGTGGTAGTAGTAGTAGTAGTAGTGGTGGTAGTAGTAGTAGTGGTAGTAGTAGTAGTGGTAGTAGTAATAGTAGTAGTAGTTGTAGTAGTAGTAGTAGTAGTAGTAGTAGTGGTGGTAGTAGTAGTAATAGTAGTAGTGGTAGTAGTAGTAGTAGTAGTGGTGGTAGTAGTAGTAGTAGTAGTGGTAGTAGTAGTAGTAGTAGTGGTAGTAGTAGTAGTAGTAGTGGTATTAGTAGTTGTAGTAGTGGTGGTGGTGGTAGTAATAGTAGTAGTAGTAGTAGTAGTAGTAGTAGTGGTAGTAGTAGTAGTGGTAGTAGTAGTAGTAGTAGTAGTAGTAGTAGTGGTGGTAGTAGTAGTAGTTGTGGTGGTAGTAGTAGTAGTAGTGGTGGTAGTAGTAGTAGTAGTAGTGGTAGTAGTAGTAGTAGTAGTAGTAGTAGTAGTAGTAGTGGTGGTAGTAGTAGTGGTGGTAGTAGTAGTAGTAGTAGTAGTGGTGGTAGTAGTAGTAGTAGTAGTGATAGTAGTATTAGTGGTAGTGGTAGTAGTAGTAGTGGTGGTAGTAGTAGTAGTAGTGGTGGTAGTAGTAGTAGTAGTGGCGGTAGTAGTAGTAGTGGTGGTAGTAGTAGTAGTAGTGGTGGTAGTAGTAGTAGTAGTAGTAGTGGTAGTAATAGTAGTGGTGGTAGTAGTAGTAGTAGTGGTGGTAGTAGTAGTAGTAGTAGCGGTAGTAGTAGTAGTAGTAGTAGTGGTAGTAGTAGTAGTAGTAGTAGTAGTAGTAGTAGTAGTGGTGGTGGTAGTAGTAGTAATAGTGGTGGTAGTAGTAGTAGTAGTAGCGGTAGTAGTAGTAGTAGTGGTAGTAGTAGTAGTAGTAGTAGTAGTGCTGGTAGTAGTAATAGTAGTAGTGGTAGTAGTAGTAGTAGTAGTAGTATTAGTAGTAGTAGTGGTAGTAGTAGTAGTAGTAGTAGTAGTAGTAGTAGTAGTAGTGGTAGTAGTGGTAGTAGTAGTAGTAGTAGTAGTAGTAGTAGTAGTGGTAGTGGTAGTAGTAGTAGTAGTAGTAGTAGTAGTAGTAGTAGTAGTGGTAGTAGTAGTAGTGCTGGTAGTAGTAGTAGTAGTAGTGGTAGTAGTAGTAGTAGTAGTAGTAGTAGTAGTGGTAGTAGTAGTAGTAGTAGTAGTAGTAGTGGTAGTGGTAGTAGTAGTAGTAGTAGTAGTGGTAGTAGTAGTAGTGGTAGTAGTAGTAGCTGTATAAAAGTAACACTGAAAATGTTAGTAGTTGATGCAAGTAAATGCCGAATTACCGTGAGTAAATTGGAGAGAAAGAAAATTACATTAAATGTAATTACCTTAATGAGAATCTGTCCTCTCGATGTGATCTCGAAAGTGCCAAACTGATCCAGAATTGCTTTCACGGACGCGCTCATGTGGATCATCATGGCTGTTGGTTGGATGACAAATGGGTACATCTTAATACTTTGGTATTATCGGAACAGATTTATGGACAAAAGCAGTCTTATCTTGTTTCCACATGCTCCTCGTGGCAGCTTGGACTGAAATAGGGGCTCCTCGGAGGTGGGGTGGGGGGGGGGGGGTCCAAGCTGAAACTGAGGATCTTCATGGAGGCTTGGGCTGAAACAGAGGATCTTCATGGAGGCTTGAACAAACAAAGGCTCATTGAGACTTGGGCTGAAACAGAGGATCTTAATAGAGGCTTGGACTGAAACAGAGGCTCTTCATTGAGGCTTGGACTGAAACAGAGAATCTAAATAGAGGCTTGGACTGAAACAGAGGCTTTTCATTGAGTCTTGGGCTGAAACAGAGGATCTAAATAGAGACGGGCTGAAACAGAGGATCTACATTGAGGCTTGGACTGAAACAGAGGATCTACATTGAGGCTTGGACTGAAACAGAGGATCTATATTGAGGTTTGGACTGAAACAGAGGCTTTTCATTGAGGCTTGGGCTGAAACAGATGATCTAAATAGAGACGGGCTGAAACAGAGGATCTAAATTGAGGCTTGGACTGAAACAGAGGATCTAGATTGAGTCTTGGACTGAAACAGAGGATCTACGTAGAGGCTTGGACTGAAACAGAGACTTTTCATTGAGGCTTTGGCTGAAACAGAGGACCTTTTTATTTTTTAAAAATTGTATGTGTTTGCCTCACTAGTTTCTACTGGCGGAGGCGCGCCTATTTCACCCCAGACCGTAGTCCATTGGGCGATTTTAAGACGCATAAATCAGTGCTTGGATGAATGTGTGCGTCTGTATGTACCTATGCTAGGTTTGTGCGCCCTTAGAAGCTAGCCCAAACAAAGTGCAATGGAAGGGCCTCACCCTGAGGGCCCGTGTGAAAGTTGTGCAAGCGTGTGACTGTAGGACAGAGTCAAATGAAACAGAGTGAGGTAAGAAGAGAAATGAAGGACGTTTTTTCTTTTCTGAATCGTACGCTGTACGTTTTAGCCCCTTAAATTCTGGCAGGACTAAGTTCAGCTGTACTGACATGGTCCTTCAGTTCAATATTAAGAAAGAGAAAGCAAAATGGTTTTCTTCACACGATCTATTCCTTCCTTCCAACTCTGTTAAATGTAAAACATGTCTAATTCCTTCTATGTAAAATATGTTTATACAGCTAAGATCTGTTACACTATTACTGCCACCAATACTACTATTTCTACTACTACTACTTCTACTATTACTACTACTACTACTTCTACTACTACTACTAATGCTGCTGTCACTTTTATTTTACTACTACTGTCTTCAATACTACTACTGCCCTAAAACACTACTAATACTACTACTACTACTACTACTACTACTACTTCTTCTATAACAACTACTAATGCTGCTGTCACTTTTAATTTACTACCACTGCCTTAAATACTACTGCCCTCAATACTACTACTACTACTACTATTACTACTACTACTACTACTACTACTATTACTACTACTAATGTTGCTTTCACTTTTATTTTACTACTACTGCCTTAAATACTGCTACTGCCCTCAATACTACTACTAGTACTACTACTACTACTACTACGAACTTCTACTACTACTAATGCTGCTGTCACTATTAGTACTACTGCCTCCAATACTACTACTACTACTACTACACCGACTTAAACAAGCACGACTGATGCCACTTACACTTGCGAATGTTACAGAACCACTGCTATGTTTTGTATAATTTTACATGCTCGCCAACATCTCCGATACTCCAATGATATAAACAACTCGATCAGCACCATTCACGCATTAGTTTCCCCAGCTTACCTTCCCCGTGGGACTCCATCCTTGAGGCCGTGTTGACAGTGTCACCAAACAGACAATACCTGGGCATCTTGAGCCCGACTACCCCAGCACAAACAGGACCTGGTCAGAAGGAAACAATGTCAGCAATCAATACGATGAGCGCCTAGTACTGACGTCACTACTTGAGGAATTTATGTAAGGTAGATCAGTTTCCATTCGCGATGCGTCCCTACCAGTATTTCAGGTGACTGTTTACAGCCAAGTTAACTTCAGCGTGTCCATAATGGGGCTCCCCTTTGCAGAAGAAGGGGGATGGGGGGGGGGGGAGGGAACGACAAAACCCGTCGCCATAGCGTCCAGAAATGTTACTGCCACGCCTAGAAATGTTACTGCCTCGCCTAGAAATGTTACTGCCTGGCCTAGAAATGTTACTGCCTCGTCCAGAAATGTTACTGCCTCGCCTAGAAATGTTACTGCCTCGCCTAGAAATGTTACTGCCTGGCCTAGAAATGTTACTGCCTCGTCCAGAAATGTTACTGCCTCGTCCAGAAATGTTACTGCCTCGTCCAGAAATGTTACGGCTTCGTCCAGAAATGTTACTGCCTCGTCCAGAAATGTTACTGCCTGGCCCAGAAATGTTACTGCCTCGTCCAGAAATGTTACTGCCTGGCCCAGAAATGTTACTGCCTCGCCTAGAAATGTTACTGCCTCGTCCAGAAATGTTACTGCCTCGTCCAGAAATGTTACTGCCTGGCCCAGAAATGTTACTGCCTGGCCCAGAAATGTTACTGCCTGGCCCAGAAATGTTACTGCCTCGCCTATAAATGTTACTGCCTCGCCCAGAAATGTTACTGCCTCGTCCAGAAATGTTACTGCCTCGTCCAGAAATGTTACTGCCTCGCCTAGAAATGTTACTGCCTCGTCCAGAAATGTTACTGCCTCGCCTAGAAATGTTACTGCCTCGCCCAGAAATGTTACTGCCTCGTCCAGAAATGTTACTGCCTGGCCCAGAAATGTTACTGCCTGGCCCAGAAATGTTACTGCCTCGCCCAGAAATGTTACTGCCTCGTCCAGAAATGTTACTGCCTGGCCCAGAAATGTTACTGCCTCGCCTAGAAATGTTACTGCCTCGCCTAGAAATGTTACTGCCTCGCCTAGAAATGTTACTGCCTCGCCTAGAAATGTTACTGCCTCGCCTAGAAATGTTACTGCCTCGCCTAGAAATGTTACTGCCTCGCCTAGAAATGTTACTGCCTCGCCTATAAATGTTGCTGCCTCGCCTATAAATGTTACTGCCTCGCCTAGAAATGTTACTGCCTCGCCTAGAAATGTTACTGCCTCGCCTAGAAATGTTACTGCCTCGCCTAGAAATGTTACTGCCTCGCCTAGAAATGTTACTGCCTCGCCTAGAAATGTTACTGCCTCGCCTAGAAATGTTGCTGCTTCGCCTATAAATGTTGCTGCCTCGCCTATAAATGTTACTGCCTCGCCTAGAAATGTTACTGCCTCGCCTAGAAATGTTACTGCCTCGCCTAGAAATGTTACTGCCTCGCCTAGAAATGTTACTGCCTCGCCTAGAAATGTTACTGCCTCGCCTAGAAATGTTACTGCCTCGCCTATAAATGTTGCTGCTTCGCCTAGAAATGTTACTGCCTCGCCTATAAATGTTACTGCCTCGCCTAGAAATGTTACTGCCTCGCCTATAAATGTTGCTGCTTCGCCTATAAATGTTACTGCCTCGCCTAGAAATGTTACTGCCTCGCCTAGAAATGTTACTGCCTCGCCTAGAAATGTTACTGCCTCGCCTAGAAATGTTGCTGCTTCGCCTATAAATGTTGCTGCCTCGCCTATAAATGTTACTGCCTCGCCTAGAAATGTTACTGCCTCGCCTAGAAATGTTACTGCCTCGCCTAGAAATGTTACTGCCTCGCCTAGAAATGTTACTGCCTCGCCTAGAAATGTTACTGCCTCGCCTAGAAATGTTACTGCCTCGCCTATAAATGTTGCTGCTTCGCCTATAAATGTTACTGCCTCGCCTAGAAATGTTACTGCCTGGCCCAGAAATGTTACTGCCTGGCCCAGAAATGTTACTGCCTCGCCTATAAATGTTACTGCCTCGCCCAGAAATGTTACTGCCTCGTCCAGAAATGTTACTGCCTCGTCCAGAAATGTTACTGCCTCGCCTAGAAATGTTACTGCCTCGTCCAGAAATGTTACTGCCTCGCCTAGAAATGTTACTGCCTCGCCCAGAAATGTTACTGCCTCGTCCAGAAATGTTACTGCCTGGCCCAGAAATGTTACTGCCTGGCCCAGAAATGTTACTGCCTCGCCCAGAAATGTTACTGCCTCGTCCAGAAATGTTACTGCCTGGCCCAGAAATGTTACTGCCTCGCCTAGAAATGTTACTGCCTCGCCTAGAAATGTTACTGCCTCGCCTAGAAATGTTACTGCCTCGCCTAGAAATGTTACTGCCTCGCCTAGAAATGTTACTGCCTCGCCTAGAAATGTTACTGCCTCGCCTAGAAATGTTACTGCCTCGCCTATAAATGTTGCTGCCTCGCCTATAAATGTTACTGCCTCGCCTAGAAATGTTACTGCCTCGCCTAGAAATGTTACTGCCTCGCCTAGAAATGTTACTGCCTCGCCTAGAAATGTTACTGCCTCGCCTAGAAATGTTACTGCCTCGCCTAGAAATGTTACTGCCTCGCCTAGAAATGTTACTGCCTCGCCTATAAATGTTGCTGCCTCGCCTATAAATGTTACTGCCTCGCCTAGAAATGTTACTGCCTCGCCTAGAAATGTTACTGCCTCGCCTAGAAATGTTACTGCCTCGCCTATAAATGTTGCTGCCTCGCCTATAAATGTTACTGCCTCGCCTAGAAATGTTACTGCCTCGCCTAGAAATGTTACTGCCTCGCCTAGAAATGTTACTGCCTCGTCCAGAAATGTTACTGCCTCGCCTAGAAATGTTACAGCCTCGCCTAGAAATGTTACTGCCTCGCCTAGAAATGTTACTGCCTCGCCTAGAAATGTTACTGCCTCGTCCAGAAATGTTACTGCCTCGCCTATAAATGTTGCTGCCTCGCCTAGAAATGTTACTGCCTCGTCCAGAAATGTTACTGCCTCGCCTATAAATGTTGCTGCCTCGCCTATAAATGTTACTGCCTCGCCTAGAAATGTTGCTGCCTCGCCTAGAAATGTTGCTGCCTCGCCTAGAAATGTTGCTGCCTCGCCTATAAATGTTGCTGCCTCGCCTAGAAATGTTACTGCCTCGCCTATAAATGTTACTGCCTCGCCTAGAAATGTTGCTGCCTCGCCTAGAAATGTTACTGCCTCGCCTAGAAATGTTACTGCCTCGCCTATAAATGTTACTGCCTCGCCTAGAAATGTTGCTGCCTCGCCTAGAAATGTTGCTGCCTCGCCTAGAAATGTTACTGCCTCGCCTATAAATGTTACTGCCTCGCCTAGAAATGTTGCTGCCTCGCCTAGAAATGTTGCTGCCTCGCCTAGAAATGTTACTGCCTCGCCTAGAAATGTTACTGCCTCGCCTATAAATGTTACTGCCTCGCCTAGAAATGTTGCTGCCTCGCCTAGAAATGTTACTGCCTCGCCTATAAATGTTACTGCCTCGCCTAGAAATGTTGCTGCCTCGCCTAGAAATGTTACTGCCTCGCCTAGAAATGTTGCTGCCTCGCCTAGAAATGTTACTGCCTCGCCTATAAATGTTACTGCCTCGCCTAGAAATGTTGCTGCCTCGCCTAGAAATGTTGCTGCCTCGCCTAGAAATGTTGCTGCCTCGCCTATAAATGTTGCTGCCTCGCCTAGAAATGTTGCTGCCTCGCCTATAAATGTTGCTGCCTCGCCTAGAAATGTTACTGCCTCGCCTATAAATGTTACTGCCTCGCCTAGAAATGTTGCTGCCTCGCCTAGAAATGTTACTGCCTCGCCTAGAAATGTTACTGCCTCGCCTATAAATGTTACTGCCTCGCCTAGAAATGTTGCTGCCTCGCCTAGAAATGTTACTGCCTCGCCTATAAATGTTACTGCCTCGCCTAGAAATGTTGCTGCCTCGCCTAGAAATGTTACTGCCTCGCCTAGAAATGTTGCTGCCTCGCCTAGAAATGTTACTGCCTCGCCTATAAATGTTACTGCCTCGCCTAGAAATGTTGCTGCCTCGCCTAGAAATGTTACTGCCTCGCCTAGAAATGTTACTGCCTCGCCTATAAATGTTACTGCCTCGCCTAGAAATGTTGCTGCCTCGCCTAGAAATGTTACTGCCTCGCCTATAAATGTTACTGCCTCGCCTAGAAATGTTACTGCCTCGCCTATAAATGTTACTGCCTCGCCTAGAAATGTTGCTGCCTCGCCTAGAAATGTTACTGCCTCGCCTATAAATGTTACTGCCTCGCCTATAAATGTTACTGCCTCGCCTAGAAATGTTGCTGCCTCGCCTAGAAATGTTACTGCCTCGCCTAGAAATGTTACTGCCTCGCCTAGAAATGTTACTGTCTCGCCTAACAGTTCAGGACCAGTGCCACATTTACTCGCACAATTTCCTACATCGTTCCCCTTCATACCCCCCCCCCCCCCCACCTTCCCTCCATAATCTTCCCCCTCAGTGTTAAGGGCCACAAAATAACATATTTTCCCGCGTAATTTCAATTCGTTCTTCCAACTTTGAAAGTCAAACTGCTGACGTCATGTTGTTTACCAGTCAATTCAATTAAGGAATAGCAAAAAAAGTAAGGATTACTTGAGTGATAAATTCAAACTTGCACATTTATAATTCCTATTTTCAATATCAATTCGCCCATCCCTTCGACATGTTGCATAACCCTGCCGGGAATCTTCGAACCAGTGCATTGTCTGGCTCCTACAATTGTTACCTGACGTCTAGATCCTTAACAAATTTTGTTACACCTTGCTCTGCAGTAGGAAACGTTCACATTCCACTATACTAGACGTTCTGATTATAATAGAGAAGGAACAAAGTTCACTTGTCCCTAACGTCGACAGACTTTGGCAGACCAGGTTTTTATTTCAGTCCAGGTATAATCTGATTTAGGCATTACCGGGATTCAACCCTCTATCTTCAAAGGAAAGAGACCTGCATTTTAACAGCTCAACCAAACACTAAGCAGAGAAAAATAATGAGAAGTGAGTTTTACTGTTCTTGTGCTTGTTACTGATGCTGCCGGGGAGGTTTTGATGTAATGGATTTGTTTGACCGACTTAAGGGAAACAACTCTTTATAGATTTATACATTTAATAATAATAGCCTCCCATTGCAAGCAATGATGACAACAGCAGTCTGACATGTTGTACTGCACCTCACCGGTGAGTCCGGAGGTGGCTGTATAGTCTAATTCTGGCACGGAAACCCCTTCCACATATTTAGCATTTAAGGTGGTCAGAATTGGACACTGACTCGATGTGGGACAGCTTGCTCGGACCTGGTGAAGACTACTGATTTCATCATGGCGACTGGCCTGCAGATATAGCATGATCAATTAATCCTAAACGCAAAGGACACTGACTCAGGTTGTAAACTAGCGACACAACGCATTCCGTTCTCCGGACTACTTCATGCTACTTGCAAAGTAGGAGATGCTATTGTCTGTTGTTTTGTCTTTTCGCAAATAAACGAAAAGTATAGATCAAAGAAAAGTAACTATTATATTGGAATAAAAAGGTATTACAAAGAGAAACAACTCAATATATTTGAGAAAAGAAACGTCTACATTATAAACAGATACAAACACTAGTCCATATACTGACCAAAACGTCGTGATTTTGGCCAAAGGACTACATTCTAGCAAGTAGAATATATAAAGCCAACCTTTAATAATAAAAGAAAAGAATAAAACAACAGTGGAACGCGTGATGTACGCTAGAGGTGAAATTCGAGTGCAATCTTGAGTTACTGTCCAAAACGTGTCGGGTTCTTCTTCTTCTTCTTCTTCTTCTTCTTATTCTTCTTCTTCTACTTCTGCGTTCGTTCTCAATCTTCCGCTACCAAACCCTGAAAGGGCTTAAGTAGCAGAATGTAGTCCAGAGAACGGAATGCGTTGTGTCGTAGTTTATAGCTTGGCTGCGATATTTGCACCTTTCGGTCCAACACATCCGACTTCAGCAAGAATTTTGTGGGTACCGGGTTAGCATTCCCTCTTCGATCCCTTCTCCTTAGCCAGTCTGCCCTGTTGCAGCCTGTTATCCATGATCACCACGTGGAGGTGTAGAAGGGTCTTGGCAGCTCTGGGTTGCTGGCCCTGACACAAGCAGCCAGCTATGGGTCGCTGACCACTGCAGCTCATGCGCTACTTAGCGTCTTGATCCCGTGTCGGTTTCGAATCTCGCCCACTTCACGTTGGCTGTGCACGGCTGGTTTATTTTTGCTCGGTATGATCTGGTCTCAGCGAACAGAAAGGTTTAACAGAACTACTGTACTGCAAAGCGGCTGATTAGCACAGTGCTTTTCATGTTAAAGGTACCGTATTGAACTCTCGTTATCGGCAGATCCAATCGACCTCGCTGTAAATGGATACCGGGCTAATGGTTTGGAAAGGAAAAAGGAATCGAGGAAATGAGCTGCCCAACACAAAGCTTTGACTAAGTACAATGAAGTCTCTAACACTTCGTTCCCGATGGCAGTGTCTACTATGGGACTGCCTTAACTGAACTGCAAACTGCCATAGTGGAGCATGCATATCAATACATTACAAACAGATACATACTGGCAGAAGGGAAGAAAGACTAACGTCTGGTCAGGCATAACATACTGATCAGAGATATTAGTCAGGATCAGGCAAAATATACCTCGTCTTCTACGCAGTCCTTCCTGGAAACTGGCTGTTTTGACGATAGCCTGGCTACGAGTTGAGGGATCGACGTAATCCCCGTAGTAGGGAGCGACACGCAGATGAAGCCAAGCATAGCACAACTGCCTTGAGGACCCTGGTCCACCTTCATCACCACGCTCAAGACGAGAGGAAAGCTACGACAACCCGCCACTTAATGCCCTTTTCAGGGCTCACTAAAGAGTAGCCCTACTCATTGTAGGCATTCAACAAAAACAGCAACAACAACAACCACAACCACAACAACAACAACAACAAAAACAGCAGCAACAGTTCCAACAACAACAACAACAAAAACAACAAAAAAAACAGCAACAACAACAAAAACAACAACAACAACAACAGCAACAACAACAACAACAACAAAAACAGCAACAACAACAAAAACAACAAAAACAGCAACAACAACAACAACAAAAACAACAACAACAAAAACAGCAACAACAACAAAAACAACAACAACAAAAACAGCAACAACAACAACAACAATAACAACAGCAACAACAACAACAACAACAACAGTGGCAGATAAGTTCAGGTATAAGCTAAATGACTCCAGTTGGAGCTTGAAAACGCCGTGCCTTCGCCATAAAAAAGAACAAAAAAAAACAAAGAACGCAAAAAGAACCCCAAGACCACAAAAAAATAGCCCTGACAAACAGCAGAGGACTAACTGTTTCCTTTAATTAATAAATAGAGCAAAGAAAGCTACATAACATGACATTTGCACTGTTTGAGAACCCAAGAAAAAGATTATGTCGTCAATGTCTCCATATTTGAAGTAGACTTTAGCATGAAAGAGCTTCAAGCACACGCACACAACACTAAGCAAATTCTGCCGTACAGAACACTCCAGACAGATCGCGTCTTGACGGCACTGTCGTACTCATGGACCAATAAACAGAAGCTAAAGCAATTATCAACTGAACTTTCAACTCAGGTTAAGAAACAATTTTCCAGAAGGCCTGTCGTTCTTAAATTGAGAAACTTGACATGGAGAAATGGAAAGCTCACAAATACATGGAGAAATGCACAAATAGTGACAATATTTCAAAACAAAAACCTCCAAATGAACATAGAAGCTGCCGACCCATGACCTTGACATCGTTCCGTTTTATTCGTGTGTCTCCATCGTGTCGAGGTAGAGGAGATGTGGGTCCCAATTACCTTCGAGTTATGCAGTGGCAGTATAGTTACCAGCAGGGCTCTCTAAGTCTGGCAGGTCAAATGTTCTCCGGGGAAAACGGGGACACAAACATGTTTCCCTGCAGACAGACTGGGGACAGTCAAGGGCTAGGGAAGGCAGACTTTAAAGAAACGCACGATAAAAACGGATATACTGGGCCAAATGCCTAACGAAACAGTGCAACGTAATATTCCTTTGATGAGGACATGACGAATACAGTATAAGCAGAGTGGTGATCATCATCTATTATGCGCTCGGAGCTCAGCACTGTTAGCAGCATGCTCCCCCCCCCCCCGGCAAGATAAATGTAAAACGGTGTATGATTCTAAACAACAACTAACACACACGTGCAAACACCATTACATGGCATTGTGTGGAAGGGAGAGAGCCCGTATGCATGCTGGATCTGTAATAATGACAAACACAAAAGCAACCTCTTTTCGCCCAAATAGCAGCATGGGGCCAGCACTGCAGTTTGTGTCCTTTCTAAAATTGTGTAGCAAAGCATGTATGCGCTCATACAGTGTTAGTGTCTGTGCTACTGTTAAATGCATGGCCGGGTCGATAACCCAGTTGCCAACCTTATGTAGAAGATCTTAGCCCGTGACGGATGTATTTAAATGAACATAACCTGTTTACAAATGCCCTGTCCGTGGTTACAGCACTAAAAAGCCAGACAAATACTCAACAATGATTTAAGAGCAGTACTCTGTCAACTATGCCAGCAGTCCGCTCCAAAAAGAGTAGTGGTACAGTGGGTTCCATCCCACTGTAACATCCAAGGCAACGAGGAGGCAGACAGACTGGCAAAAGAAGGTGCAAGACTACCACAAACAGATTCTAGTGTGACCTACGAAGTGTCAAAAAGGCTTATTAGAGCTAGATACATGACCAAATGGGAAACAGAACATACTGGCTACTCAAAAAACGATGCCTATTACCAATTGAACAGAAGAGAGCAGGTCGTGGTCTTCAGACTTCGCACTGGCCACAATAGACTGAGGTACCACCTATTCAATAAACTGAAGATAGGTGGCACTGACGAATGCTCGTGCGGTACTGGGAAAATGACCGCTGAAGATTTGCTGCAAAACTGCTCGACATACGAGGATCAGAGAAAGCAGATGTGGCCATCACCAGTGGCAACACTAGACACGCTCTATGGCAGTGTCGACAGCCTCAGGATGACCGCTGCTTTTTTCGAAAAAATACAGGTTGACGTCTGACAGCGTACGAAGAAGAAGAAGAAGAAGAAGAAATGAACATAATTTAGTGTTAAGCATTTAGCAGCAATGAAGTAAGAAGAGGCAGTAAGCCATTTTCACTTTTATTAAACAAAGTGACGGCTTTGAGTCAGCACAGCTGAACTTAGACGAGCTGAATTAGTTTGTTTGAAACGTAAGGTGTACGTATTTTACTCTACACCAGTTCCACTAAAACTTTCCCAGAACGGGCTCAAGAAAACATGCAGCAATGAAACATAATACAGGCAGAAGTGTTAGGACCAAGTCGTGGAAAAAGTTTCACTAGCACGACGCAAGCAAGCGCGAGGACATAGGGCGAGATGATTAAGTTCCCACAGAAAAAGTCCAGCCTAGGAGAACATTGCGAGGTGGGCGTATGGACTCGCGAGAAATTCTGGCGAACGAGAGGCACAGACTCTACACGAAGGAATTATGACGTCAAAAAGAGTCCCTATGCCCAATGTGATTTTGGATAGAGCGGGGCATATTAATTAATAAGGAGCGGGCTCTTAAAACTCACTGAGTATCGGAAGAGCATAGCGACAGGTTGAAAGTCAATACGTTGACTGACCCAACACGACGTTTGATGGTCCAATTCCTGACATTGAACCGGTATTGAACCAGATAGAGTATGCAAAAGCAAATTACCATATGTTAGAAGTGATCTGTGAAATCCAGTATGTCAGACTCTTATCAGCAGTATCTTCATCACGAGTTTCACTCTTCGTTTTATCACAAGCATCTTCGCAACAAGATTCGCCATTCAACGTTTAGAAAATAGGAATCGCCCTGAAAATGTATTATTCTCAAGCCTCTTACAGCTGTAGGGAGAAGAACAAAATGTATTAGAATAATCCAGAGTTTACACTAGGAGCAACCTGCGACTAAGGACCGAGTCTTTGTTTAACCAAACCTCTAGTCAATCATCGGTGTAATTACACGTCAGGATTCGATATCGATCTATCAGTTAATCATTAGGAATAAGGTAGTCGTGTAGTCACGAGGGAACAGTTACTATTTTGAGGTCAAGAATATGTCCTAACATATTTAGTCTAAGTCACAGTGAAAGGAGTAGATAGATTGTTGTTTAGAATTTGAGTTTGTGTATGATTGTGAGGAAAATGGTTAAATAAACGTTGATTGTTTTTGCTCGTCTTACATTTATCGAGATAGTTTGTGTTCAGTCACTGCATGTGTGCTAGTCTTCATTGTACTAGTCATCGCCATAATACAGAGTCAATGTTTAGGAAGAAGAGAAATAAGGTCCTGGCAACCCAGAAGTCACTGTATAGTACTCAAGACCAGGCTGGCGCTGCTACAATAAGATTAAGCGGTGGCAGCGACCAGGCTGATAAGCTATAAGGACGCTGCCATACTTGTTTAGCCACCATAATGACTTGAAATGGTAGCTTGAAGTAAAGTATGTACTCGCGACTGAAGGGCTCTGAAACGAAAATTTGTAATTTCCATTGATGAATATACAATCGATATTTCTTTCAATCAATCAATTAATCCAAACGTTTTGAGTTCTTTGTGAAGCACACGTGTTCAGCATTTATACGCCAAGTCGTCACATGTTGATCTATGTATATCCATTGAAGATACTACAGGATTCGGTATCCAGTCATATGCCCAAAAATCCTTTGCTGCCTCTTTTACTTTTTCTGCCAGGATACAGTGTGACTATTTGTTCCCCCATTTCGGACGCGGTAACACTGTGCAAATGTTTTCACACACACACACATACGCGTCTTCACTCTCACTCACAAAAACTCACACAGCCACCCACACACCCCAACGCAATACCAACAAACCCAACACCCACAAATTCACACACCCATCCACCCACACACACACATAAGTTGCATCGATAAATACGTGTTTAGCTTTTAATATATTGAGTACCTGGCTTTGCACGTGAAATAACATAATGTTCTGATCGAGTGGAATTTACGGAATTATCAAATTTAAAACATTTTCCGCTCTGTGTGTTCCTTTCAAGATTGTAGCCTCAATTACGTTACTTTCATCCCACCTTTAATCTGCATTTATCTCATCATCAACATGTGTCCTAGCATGTATATAATATATATATTGGGAGAGGAGACTAATGTCAGGCAAAACATACTGATCGGACTCCAAACCTACCCACCCCGACTTACTCGAAGTTCCCCCTGGAAACGGACTGTTTTCACGGCAGCCTGGCTAACGAGGTAGGGTATCGATGTGATACCTGTAGTAGTGAGCGACATGCAGATGAAGTCAGGCATAGCAGAACCGCATGAAGGACCCTACTCCACCTACACCTGCACGCTCGGGATGTAAGAATATCTACTACAACCAGCCTGAACGTCCTTTTCATTGCTCACAAAAAAGGAATCTTACACTTTGTAAGCATTCAACAACATCATCAATATATTTGTTATCATGTCCTTTATAGAACGTCGCTTCTTACAAGCTCAAACCTATTTGGCTGTTATAAGTTCCTTGGCAAAGGGGAAGAATGGCTCCACACTGGTCATAGAATGATAGAGTACCAGAGAGTCATCATAAACTTAGGGAAAGAATGCAGAGAACGGAACAACGAGAGTGCAGAGCACGAGGTAAATCAGAGCTGATTAAAATAGAACACCAAGGAGAGTGACGCTGTCATATACACCGACGGATCAGTCGTGCGCATTGGGATATAAGGCTGGGGTTTCTCGGCTAGAGTGAGAGGAGAGGTCGTTGCTGAGCGCAGTAGGGCATACATGTCAACAACCTCCAGTATGAGAATGGAGACGGAAGCAGTGACCTCAGCACTGAAATGGATATCTGAGGCTTTTATAACAAAGGCAGTCATCGTGACAGATGCGCAAGCCGTACTTCAGAAAGTACGGAAGGGATGGCTTAGGTACGAGTGGATAGCTGCTGTTGAGACCTCAAACCTCCAGGCGATGACCTGGATCTACTGTCCTGCTCATGCCGGGGTTCAGGGCAATGAATGAGCTGACATCTTGGCTTCATGGGCTCCCATCATGGGCATATTGGTGATGGAGAGTGTACAACCAGCGAGCTACAGGGACCATCAGCATCCATACCTTACGCCATTTGATGAGAGAGACTGAGCACCTATGGGTATGCCCGGAGTGCAGTGATGTCGATTCTTAGAAACAGAAACAGAAGTTTCTTGGCAAGTGTGCAGTACGGTAGGTTGCGACTCTTTCCGTACATGGAGTAGAGAAATATACCCATGTCTGTCAAACTGGACACGAGCTTGATTCGAACCGGGTGCGTTGGGATTGTGAAAACAGACGCTTCAGCCCTAGGCCGTGCAGCTTCCACTTCAACATATTAGCAAGAAACTAAAGTATCAGTACCCGTTGTGAACACCTTCCGATACTTCAGTTTCTTGCTACCCACCACGATTTGAACTGCCCCTAGCGACACAGCGAATTCCTCTGCTAGTGAACGTAAGCTCCGGCGACGGTCCACCCGAATTGCTGCATCAATATTGGCGATGGCATCTTCTGACGCAACAATATGCGCCTGACCTGGTCTCGGAAGATCTTTCATTAACTCACGCCCGTCTTTAAACATCGTTGTCCACTTTTTCACTGTTGTCTTCGACACATTTTTGTCACCATACACTTCCTGCATTCTGCGATGAATGCCAACTAGTCAACATCCTTCAGCTATTAGAAACAGAATCACCGCTCGCTGATCAACTCTGGACGGATTTCTTACTACACCGACCATGTCTTCAACGGTCTGATGAAGAAACTATGGGTCGGAGGATAATGAAAATTTGCAAACTTGAAGGTTGGTTTGTGTTGTTTACGCCTGGAGTAGCGTTATCCTCCGTATCGTAATTATGTTCATTTGGTGCAGTTATGTCCGGTTTCATTTGAACACGCCTCGTGTATATATATATATATATATTAAAGCCCAACGCCACACCTACAGCTTGGATCTTTATCGGAAAACTGAATCCAAACATTTGCAGTTTCATGGAAATAGTTTAAAATGCTGGGGTTACTGATCCTATACACACTCCTCTTAAGGCATCTCCTATGAAATAACTGGAAGGTTATAGCATCCGTATTATTTTTTATCTGGCTTCCACTGAGGTGAGATGGCGGAATGTGAACTAATTCACACAATAACACTTATCATCACCGTACACAAAAACGTTCAGCACGACAAATATTCTACCCACGCAATAGTCCATCACCACTTTTCAAGTATGACAAATATTATACCCTCACAAACGTTAACTGTCACTCTCCCAGCATAACAAATATTCTTCCGACACAATGGTTCATCACCTCAGCCCAGGCATGACAAATGGTAATACAATTATAATCGGTTAAAGCTTTTGATTCAGAAGAATTAGGTTAACATTTTTGGATAAAGGCAAACAAAGACATCAATCCTCCCTACCGGAGTGTAAGCCGATTCGAAGCCTCATCTTCTCGTCTGGCATGTGTCTTATTTTGAACTCGCTGATCGCCTTCAGGAGCTTAATGGACATCCTGGCTATGTGGGCTGCGTGCATGTTACCGTTTCGTTGCGGGAGACCAGAGACCACCATATATGCGTCTCCTATAGTTTCAACCTGGAGAAACAAAACATATGTTGGCAGGATATGGTAGAGATGTTACACAGATATTGGCAGGATATGGTAGAGATGTCACACAGATATTGGCAGGATATGGTAGAGATGTCACACAGATATTGGCAGGATATGGTAGAGATGTCACACATATATTGGCAGGATATGGTAGAGATGTCACACAGATATTGGCAGGATATGGTAGAGATGTCACACAGATATTTGTAGGATATGGTAGAGATGTCACACAGATATTGGCAGGATATGGTAGAGATGTCACACATATATTGGCAGGATAGGGTAGAGATGTCACACAGATATTGGCAGGATATGGTAGAGATGTCACACAGATATTGGCAGGATATGGTAGAGATGTCACACAGATATTGGCAGGATATGGTAGAAATGTCACACAGATATTGGCAGGATATGGTAGAGATGTCACACAGATATTGGCAGGATATGGTAGAGATGTCACACAGATATTGGCAGGATATGGTAGAGATGTCACACAGATATTGGCAGGATATGGTAGAGATGTCACACAGATATTGGCAGGATATGGTAGAGATGTCACACAGATATTGGCAGGATATGGTAGAGATGTCACACAGATATTGGCAGGATATGGTAGAGATGTCACACAGATATTGGCAGGATATGGTAGAGATGTCACACAGATATTGGCAGGATATGGTAGAGATGTCACACAGATATTGGCAGGATATGGTAGAGATGTCATACAGATTGTTGTGATGTGCGAGTGTTCCATTATTCAGACTGATTATACAGAAATGACAAGCAATATTGCAGCTAACGCAACATAAGACAGACACAATATGGGGAAGCGTTCTGTGGTAGTTTGGAAGGCTTGATGCTACAAATGAAGCTTGAAGTCACAGGCATAATAAGCATCCTTGTCTGGACTACCATAGAACATCGTCTAAACACACCACTATTATCACTATCCCCATGATCTACACCATCATAACAACCATGACTAGACCAGTAACAAATACAAGCAAGACTTAACAAATAATAATCATAGCAACCAATACTAGACAAGTAATAATCATAACAACCAAGACTAGACAAGTAATCATCATAAAAACCAAGACTAGACAAGTAATAATCATAACAATAAAAACTAGACAAGTAGTAATCATAACAGCCAAGACTTGACAAGTAGTAATCATAACAATAAAAACTAGACAAGTAATCATAGCAGCCAAGACTTGACAAGTAGTAATCATAACAACAAAGACTAGACAAGTAATCATAACAACAAAGACTAGACAAGTAATCATAACAACTAAGACTAGACAAGTAATCATAACAACAAAGACTAGACAAGTAATCATCATAACAACAACGACTACACAAGTAATCATCATAACAACAAAGACTAGACAAGTAATCATAACAACCAAGACTAGACAAGTAATCATCATAACAACCACGCTCTACCACAACTGCATCAAATTCCGTCATTATCATCACAGTTAACGATACTATCATGACTATTCACATCCATCTTACCTTGTACACATCTAACTCCTCTGCAATGGCATCAAAACACGAGTACACATCATTCAAGAGATCCACAACCTACAAATGGATGCATGTAGGACAAGTGGTTAATAGAAAATAGTCTCTCACATCCACAAACAGGTGATCGATGGGATGATAAGGAACATATAATTCTAATATATAGTGAGGGAATCACATTTTATTAAAACTCATTTCTGACTTTTCTCTTTAAGCTCTAAGTTCGATCAAGAGCGTTACTTGGGCCATCGCTCCGTCTCCATCTTTTGTTTTGTTGTATTGGTAATCAAATTATAACTTAGCCTAATCTGTACTTGTCCACTACAGTTCAGTTCAGTTCAGTTCATCCCGTAACCCATCAGGTCGTTGGGGCACACATGAAGACACTCCCAAAATCCCACGCCATCCCTATCTGTCTGTCGCCGCCTGTCATATCTCACCGGGACGAAGGCCTGACCACTCAGTGATGTTGTCCACCATCTCTTCCTTGGACGTCCTCACCCTCTCTGTCCCGGTACGGAACCAAAGAGTATCGAGTTGGTAATTCCGTTGGACCTCGCGACGTGCCCGCACCAGGCCATCTTTCGTCTTTTGATAGCTGTGAACAGATCTTCAAAAGGACTAATAGCGTCTTCAACTCTCTGACGTATTTTTACGTTCGTGACACGATCTTTATATGTAACATTTAGGAAAACTCCTAAACTCCTAAATGTCCACTATAGGGGCAACAAAATCACACACAAAAAACAGTAACCTGGCGTACTCTCTCCTTGTCTAGTGAAGGGGCACCATAATCAGAAAAAACAGTTACCTGGGCTACTCTCTATTTATCCACTACAAGGGCAACAAAATCACCAAAAACAGTGATCTGGCATACTCTCTATTTACCCACTACATGGACAACCAATTCACTAAAACAGTAACTATTGATGACACTTTCTTAGTGTTGCTTGCACAGAACCGACCCACCCTGACACGTTAGCATCACCACAAGTGCTCAGATTGCAGAGCGAATCTCCGTATAGAGGCTCAGAGTAGAACTGGCGCTCGAAAGAGCAGAAGTCACGACAACTCTACAGACAACTCCTCACATGGATGCCCCAGGTGAGGTAGAGTCTGCCGTGCCATTATTGGTCTCTATAGCCAAATGAGAACATATCTGGCAGCACAAGTCGGATGCTGTCAACCATCTTCGCTTGCGATGTGAAACTATTATTATTATTACTATCATTATTATGTTAGTGTTATTATTGCTATTAATATATTATTATTGTTATATTATTACTATTATAATTATTACTAATATATTTTAAGATTATGATTTCTCAGATTTTTAGAGCCTTCTGGTTCACGTCAAAATTGAGAAGACATGCTGCTAGCCAGTCAGCCAGTCAAGTTAAGTTAGTCAAGTTAATCATGTCAATTCAATCAGCTGAGACAGTCAAGTAAATTTAGTCAAGTCAAGTTAGTCAAGTTATTTTTTAATGTTTTGTTTTTGTTGCGTTCGCCTTATTTCTTTAATCTCTAAGGCGGTGTGCGTTGCACTTCTGTTGTTATTTTGCGCCTGTCGGCCCAGTGCATCCGACTTTAGCATTCATTTTATGTCCGGGTCTGCTTCCTCCTGCATTTTCTAAGGGTTTGCTTCTCCAGGGTAACGGCCGATGCTGTGATGGGGATTGAACCCAGAACCTTCGGATTCTGAGCCGTATCATTTAACCACTAGCCCACACCGTCCCCATTAGTCAAGTTAGTCACGCCAATTCCATCAGATGAGATAGTCAAGTCAATTTAGTCAAGTTAGTCACGGCATTTTAATTAGCTGAGGTAGTAAAGTCAATTTAGTCAAGTCAAGTCCAGTTAGTCCAAGTTAATCACGTCAATTTAATCAGGGAACGGTAGTCGTGTCAAGTTAGTCAAGTCATCTTATTTAAGTTAATTTATACAAGTTAATCACGCCAACTATCAGATGACGGTAGTTAAGGCAAGTTAGTAAAGTCAAGGTAGTCAAATCAACACGGGGACGTCGTGGCCTAGTGGTTAAGTGGCACGGCTCACAACCAGAAGGTGCTGGGTTCGATCCCCATCACAGCACCGGCCGTTACCCCGGGGAAGCAAACCCTTAGAAAATGCAGGAGGAAGCAGACCCTTACATAAAATGCATGCTGAAGTCGGATGCACTGGGCCGACAGGCGCAAAATAAAAACCACAGTGTAACGCATACACGCCTTGGGGAATAGATAAATAAGGCGAACGCAAAAAAAAAAAAAAAAAAAAACAAATCAACATAGTCAAGTCAATTTAGCCAAGTCAATCACGCCAATTGTATCAGGTGACGATAGTCAAGTCAGTTTAGTCAAACAATTTATTCAAGACAAATTAGTCAAGTCAAGATATATATTATATGTAGGTTCTACATATACTGCTCGGTACCAGGAGAGGAAAGGAAAGAGCCACTGTAACCAGAGTGACAGAAACGGTGAATACAGATGGTTGCATATGGCGCTAGCAACCACATCATGTATAATAAAGTGCAACAAAAAGAACTTCTTCAACATGGTACGTACATGTTTTGCTACAGCTTATATCACTAGCCACGCCCATATCGATTGCTTGTTACCGTCAATCACACCATGGTATCCCCCGACTTACATCATTCTCTTCCTGTTGCACTTGCCTCCTCTACTTTTCCTTTAAGTGTGGTGTCCATCGAGGTGTTATGTGTTATTACCATGACCGAAATACATTAGCAATGAGATCGATTCTTAGTTCTTAGTTCGACCAGTTCTTCGTCAAGGGGTGGTCACCCTTGAGCGGGTCCCAACTCAGGATCCAGTCGTTTCTGTCGCGGGCGCGTGTCGTCCAGTATTATAGTGGTCTGTCTGTTGTGGGGTCATGAATGTTGCATTTTTCTAGTGAATATCGCCATCGAGTTGGGGGCCGTCCCCGAGGTCTCTTTTTGTCGCGCGGCTACCATATGGTAGTTGTGCTACTCCATCTTTCATCTTGTCTTGTTGATATATGACCAGCCCAGCGGTGTTTCGAATGGTTGACGTGATGTAGGACATCCTTGATGTGTGACAGTCTCCGGATGTCGCTAAAGTGTAGTTCGCTCTGCCGCTGTTGTGTGAGAGAGTTGTGCCTACGAGGCGTCTTTCAAGAGATGCGTGTGCTGTTCTCAGCTGGTTCTCTGCTGCTTTGATTAGAGACCAGGTTTCGCTACCATAGCAGAGCGCTGGCAGGACTACCGAGTTGAAGATGTCAGCACGTAGTCCGGTGTCTTTTGTTGCGTCTGTTGGTGTCATGATGGAGTTGAAGGCTGCCCAGTCCACCCGTTTCCGTCTAGCGATCTCAGGTTTCTCAGATGAAACAGATTTCCTTTATGAATTTGTGCATCCTTATAGATGAGAAGCAGAATTCTGAAAGAGTTGGATTGTTCATCCTTATAGACGAGAAGCAGAATTCTGAAAGAGTTGGATTGTTCATCCTTATTAGGAACTCGATCGTAGCAGCAATTGCCGCATCATCGAGCAGGATCTGGGGTCTGTTGAGACTCGGCATGGCCTGTCAATGTGTTAGCATGCAGGCCATTAATTTGAACATCGTTTGCTGGTGTTCAACAGGCTCACCTGGATGTCAGAGGTGTTCCCGGGTTGAAAATAATGCGGCCATTATTTCATCCAAAGATGGAGGAGACAGGCGTATAGAGAGGGTTGTGTTTAGGGCTGACAATCTCACCACGTAGAAACAATTGCTAACAAAACCACACTGCAAACAAATAAATTCAGGATTCCCTCAAAGCTAGTAAGGGCAAACCAGGTATAGTGTTTGACCTATACTCTTTCATATACGGGGACAGGAACATGGTGGTGAGTGAGAAACTTCTTTGTGCGAAGTCGCTAGGGGCCGGAGTCAGATGCAAATATCTGACCAAGGACAAGCATCACGCCAACACAGTTTATCTGCAAACAGGCAGGGTTAAAGGGATCTGGTCAACAACGTGGGGATCGACACTTTTACTCCCGTAGTCGTAAGTCTTCTGGTAAGTCTAGCATTACACTACAGCCATGAAGACCCAGATCTATCCTCTTTAGTACGCGATGGGATACAAAATGAGCTACCTCAACCTTGTACCAGAGAATAGTGGTCAACAGAGGAGAACTATGTACAAGTAACTCCGTCAACAACAACGTTTACTTCCCCCACATTTCTTTTCTGTCGTTTGTTCTTTCATGAGATTCTCTACATTTTTCTATACTAGGTCTGTTCAGAAAGTTCAAGAACTTTTAAATACCTTTATAAGGCTTACATGGAAGGTCGCCAGATATGCCTAGATTGCGTCTCCGATATTAATAAAAAATATAATAAAATGTCAACTTCCGGAAGCAGCTATTTGGTGGGGGAATCCTGTAGAGACCCGTCTGAGAATTGTCATCAATTTCAGCTTTAAAAATATAAAACTGTCATCTGGGGTCAGGCAAGATGGTTAGGGTGGCTGGAGAAGCACACTTGTCTTCGATATTGGTCAAAAACTTCAGAATGAGCAGTTATGTTTGGGATGTGGCATTGGCGTGGTGAAGGAGCCATTAGTTGTTTCTCCAGAACTCAGGACGTTTTCGCTGGACGTTTTCCTTTAGACGTTTCAGTAGTTCCGTATTGTAACAGTGGTTAATTGTTTGTCTTTCAGAGTAAATATACAGTGATGATTTTCAGCTTCCCCCTGACCTGCCGTGCTGTTTCGGCTACATGATAAACAAGCACATAAAAAAAACCCGAAGGAAATGGTCTACTACTCAAGAAAGTAATCACTAGACAGCGATTCAGACCGGAAATTATTATTACTTCGCATTTGGCGCGCAACTTGGAAAGTCTGCTATTTAACAGACTTCATCCAAAATTCAAAGACCTCAGTACTCAATTCATTTGGTATAGATTTCCAGTAGGGAAACTCCAGTTGATATAGTGGCCATATGCTTCAGATGGAACGAAAGAGAGGCACGAAAAGAAACAGGTAGACTAGAGAGCGTGTTACCTGCATGGGCGACGATCGGGCAGAAATGGTTGTGAAGCCAACGATGTCACTGAAGTAAATTGTTACACATTCATAGGATTCTGGTTCCATTTTTAGTCCTGCCTTGAGTCTGTCGGCAACTGGTCTGTGGATGGTAGCGATAATGGTGATGCCGGTAGTGATAACTGTGGCTGTAACGATGAAGGTGATGATGGTAGTGATGACGGTGGCTGTAACGATGGTGGTGATGATGGTGGTGATGACGGTGGCTGTAACGATGAAGGTGATGATGGTAGTGATGACGGTGGCTGTAACGATGGAGGTGATGATGGTAATACTGACGACGCTGATGATCATGGTTGTCAAGGTAATGATGATGATGCTAATGTTTTAATAACGATAATAATGCTACTAATAATAATGATGATGATGCTAATGATGATAAACATATAGATTATTAATGAATCAGTGATGTTGAAAAGGTATTATGGCCTTTTGCGTTTTTCCAGACGGTCAGAAAGCTGGTCTGTTGCAGAAATGTCGGTGGCTGCATCTGCCCTAGAGCGACATCATCTTTCGTGGCTAACTTTACCGATTCTTGATTGACAGAGACTACAGCAGTGTAAACAAAAAAAAAGTTTGATTGGTGTGGTGTATGCTCCTTTCTTTTGCGTGTTTTGTCTTCCATCTTTGTCATTAGAATTAGCTCTGATGCTTCGACGCCCGTTCTGAAGGTCGCTCTCTGCGTGCTCCTCCCAGTTATTTGGATCGATCGTAAAATCGTTCATTGATCTTTTTCAAATGCTGTTCTGGTGTCTTGAATGTATTGTCCATGTCTCCGCTCCGTATAACATTGATTGATTGATATATCATGATTTTTGTATTTAGCGTCAGCTTCCTGTTTTTTCCACGGCCTTTCTTTCAGCCTGCTGAAAGTTGTTGCTGCTTGCCCTATGCGTAAATTGATTTCTTCATCGAGTGATAGTGTTGCTGTTCCTGTGGAGACCACATATTGAACTTCTTCGAGCGGATCTTCATTTAGCTTAATTGTTTTTACTGGTGCGGTTCCAACTTGTTTGAGGACAACAGGTTTTTTTTCACGTTTATAGTGAGTAAAAATATGTAGCAGGCGTCAAACAGACAATTGATTTATGATTGTAGAGCGTCCTCTTCGTGCGCCACCAGAGCTGCATCATCAGCAAACAATAGTTCTCTGAATAGGGTAGCAACTAGAACCCATCCCTGTTTTACTACTCTGTCGGATATATTTCTATCAAACTGAATGATGGCCTCCATGTCTTCGTGGAATGAGACAACTAGTTTGAGCAATGATAGTGGACAGACAATAATTTCTAGAACCTTATATAGAGCTAGTCTACTGACGCTTTTGAAAGCCTTTGCAAGACCGACGAACGTAAATTAACAGGGACTTAATTTGCTCTTATTTCTGCATTTTTCTTGCAGCTGTCTCAGTGTAAAGATCATGTCTGTGGTGGAACGCCCCGCTCTGAACCCACATTGAGACTCGGGCAGTACGTGTGGTGGAACGCCCCGCTCTGAACCCACATTGAGACTCGGGCAGTACGTGTGGTGGAACGCCCCGCTCTGAACCCACATTGAGACTCGGGCAGTACGCGATCAGCAAGCTTCTGAAGTCTCTATAGAATGACACGAGCGAATGATTTTCCTGTTATGCTCAGCAGGGATATCCGGCTATAATTGTTACAGTCGCCTTTGTCTCCTTTATTTTGTAGAGTGTGACTATCCTTGCATGTCGCATGTCACGTAATATGTCTCCTTTCCTCCAGCATTTTGTAAACAGCCTATACAGCATCGGAAAAAGAACATCTTTTGTTTTTCTTGATAATTTCTGAAGTTATGTTGTCATTTCCCGAAGCTTTATCATTTGCCAAGCTATCGATTTCTAAGCACAGCTCTTTCTCTGTAGGTCTGACGTCGAGTGCGTGGTGGGTTGGTGGGGGTAGGGGCGGTAGCGCAGTAGTTAGTGCACTGGCTTCCTGGTCAGGCGAGCAGCGTTTAATCCAGTTGGGATTTTATTTTCTAATCACAAACCAGCTCAGCCACATAAATTGGGGACCAGAAATATCTGGGAAGTAAAGGCGGCCGGCGTGATGCTGACCACATCATCCACTATGTGTCGTTGGTTACACAATAATTTGGCCCTAATACCATATTTCTTATGTGTCGTTGGTTACACAATAATTTGGCCCTAATACCATATTTCCTATGTGTCGTTGGTTACACAATAATTTGGCCTTAATACCATATTTCTTATGCGTCGCGAGGCGTGATGGTGGATGACGTCGAGTCGGGCATTACTGGATATTTTGGCACTCTATCGATACCACTCTATCGATGAATTAGTCTTACTTCAGAGTAAAGGTTTGAGTAGTGTTCCACCCATCTGTCTAGCTGCTTATTTCTGTCTAAGATAAGTTCATCGCACTTTGATTTTAATGGGGCTATTTTGGAACTTTTCGGACCCAAGTCAGTTTTTAAGTGTTCGTACATCGCGTTGGTGTTGCCTGCGTCTGCAGCTTCTTGTATTGAGGAGCAGAGATTGGACCAGTACTCGTTTGATGTTGTTTCCTGTATCTTGAGCTTCTTGTATTGTGGAGCAGAGATTGGACCAGTACTCGTTTGATGTTGCCTGAGTCTGCAGCTTCTTGTATTGAGGAGCAGAGATTGGACCAGTACTCGTTTGATGTTGTTGCCTGTTTCTTGAGCTTCTTGTATTGTGGAGCAGAGATTGGACCAGTACTCGTTTGCACATCTTCTGGAATCTCGCTGTACTTTAAGTTTGGTATTGCTGTCTTGTGTGTACTGTGACGGGTTTTTCATGAACTGAATGAGAGCCTTCATTTTCTTCTCAATAAGTGGCAACATCTTTTCTCCATTCATGTTCAACCAATATTTTCTAGATATGTTCCTCCCTCTGAATGCAGAAATTGTAAATTGTTACTTTCATGGCGCTCCATGTTGCCGTCAACACTGCCACTATCGGTGCCTTTATTTATGTCAGCGCAGAGCTGTTAACGGAACACGTCTTTCTTTTTTCCGTCTCTTACCGCAAAGGTTGTTATCTTGACTCTAGATGGCTCTTTGAAGCGATGTATACGTTTTGGTTTAGCTTCCACTTTACTAATGATTAATGCATGATCAGTTTCACAATCAGCGCTGTGATAAGCTCGAGTAATCCTGACCGCGTTTAAGTGGTGCATGCGTACAAGAACGTAGTTGAGTTGAGGCCAATGACCTGATCTTGGGTGCCGCCATGCATCTTTGTTACAGTTTTTGACCTGAAAATAGGTGTTGGTAACGCACATATGATTTCTTGAGCAAAACTCCAGCAACCTCTGGCCGTTTTCGTTTATCTTGCCTGTACTATGATAGCCTAAGCACGTAGGCCAGGAGAGGTACTCTGCTCTAACTCGCACATTGAGATCACCCATTATGATCAACTCCTCATCTTTGGGAAATGAGTTTGTAATTCTCTGAAGACTATCATAGAAAGAGTCTTTTTCTTCACATGTGCTTGTTAACGTTGGCGTGTAGGCAAATATCAAATAAGTTTTAGCGAATGCCTTTTTTTAGACTATTTTATTTTAATCCACTGTGACGCTATAGCCTCGTTTTAATTTCAATCTGTGAACCATTATCTATATGTTGTTACTGTCCTAGTACAATTACTGAACCATTATCTATATGTTGTTACTGTCCTAGTACAATCACTGACCCATTATCTATATTTCTTATTGTACTGATGCAATCACTGACCCATTATCTCTATATCTTATAGTACTGGTACAATCACTGACCCATTATCTCTATATCTTATAGTACTGGTACAATCACTGACCCATTATCTCTATATCTTATAGTACTGGTACAATCACTGACCCCTTATCTATATATCTTATAGTACTGGTACAATCACTGACCCATTATCTCTATATCTTATAGTACTGATACAATCACTGACCCATATCTCTATATCTTATAGTACTGGTACAATCACTGACCCCTTATCTCTATATCTTATAGTACTGGTACAATCACTGACCCATTATCTCTATATCTTATAGTACTGGTACAATCACTGACCCATTATCTCTATATCTTATAGTACTGGTACAATCACTGACCCCTTATCTCTATATCTTATAGTACTGGTACAATCACTGACCCATTATCTCTATATCTTATAGTACTGGTACAATCACTGACCCATTATCTCTATATCTTATAGTACTGGTACAATCACTGACCCATTATCTCTATATCTTATAGTACTGGTACAATCACTGACCCATTATCTCTATATCTTATAGTACTGGTACAATCACTGACCCATTATCTCTATATCTTATAGCACTGGTACAATCACTGACCCCTTATCTCTATATCTTATAGTACTGGTACAATCACTGACCCATTATCTCTATATCTTATAGTACTGGTACAATCACTGACCCATTATCTCTATATCTTATAGTACTGGTACAATCACTGACCCATTATCTCTATATCTTATAGTACTGGTACAATCACTGACCCATTATCTCTATATCTTATAGTACTGGTACAATCACTGACCCATTATCTCTATATCTTATAGTACTGGTACAATCACTGACCCATTATCTCTATATCTTATAGTACTATTACAATCACTGACCCATTATCTCTATATCTTATAGTACTGGTACAATCACTTACCCAATACCTTTACATGTTATTGTCCTGTTTCAATCATTGAACTATATACTTGCGAATGTTTGATGGCCTATTGCCGTCAGTACCACTGCAGTTTCGATGTATTTATCGTTGCACTCCCTCAAGTCAACAACAGCTATAGATATACCTGGGTAGGATTTGGTAGAGGAGTTCTTCAGACTTCTTCTTCTCTTCCCTTAGCTCCACCGTCTTGTCTTCCACGAGTTTCTCTAGATTGTTTGCGTACAGCTCCATCCTTCTCATTAGGTTGTCTAGGAGGCTACCAGTTTCTCCCAGTGACCTGAATGGGTGTTAGGTCAAACAGTTAAGACGATCACAGCTTTGGGGAGTGAAGGGTGATCACGGTCAGATGAAACATTGATCAAGATCCTTTCTCACGTCCTCGTTCATGCTCCTGGAAACAGACTGTCTCACAGCAGTTTAGTGCACGAGGTGGGGATTGACATTGTGATCCCCATTGCCGTGCGCTTACTTGGGAGGCTCGCATTACACTATAGCCAAGAGGAACTCAATCCACCTTCACAAATACGCATCGGGATGTAAGATAAGTTGATGTGCCCGTCGAGGGACCAAACCACCATTTAGGTATGTGGAACTACTGTCCCGGTGTTACTCAAATTCATGATCTTGAAAGATATCCTTTTACAGACATCAAGGCTGTGCATGGTGCTGGCTAACTTGTCATGCAACAAAAGTTCGGATATTGGCTTCCCGTAGAGAGCGTTACTGTATTTGAAACATAGTACACTTCACATTAGAGCGTTAGGCTGAATGGATATACATGCTGAGAAACAGGTTTCCATTCAAATAAATGAGCTATAACGATGGTCTATGCTTGACATTGTTGTTGTTATTATTGTTAGTGTTGTTCTGTTGTTGTTGTTACTGTTTTTGCTGTGATTGTTGTTGTTTTTGTTGTCATTGTTGTTGTTGCTGCTGTTATTTTTGTTGTTGTTCTTCAATGTTCCCAATAAGGAAGATTATTCTATTGTGCGCCCAAAAAAGTGCATTACGTGTCGGTTTACAATAGTTTTCCTTACATCCCGAGAGCGCTGATGAAGGTGGCCCTGGGCCCACCAGGCGGTTGTGCTATGCTTTGCTTCATCTGCGAATCGCTCATTACTGTGGGGATCACGTCGATTCCCCAACTCGTTATCCATAGTGCCATGAAAACAGTCAGTTTCCAGAGAGACCTGTGTAGAAGTTAGGTCGGAGTCTTGGACAATAAACTTTACCCGACGCTGACATGTCCGTTCAGCATGTTTTCTCTAACCAGACGATAGTCTCCTCTCCTCCGCTTCCCACTGTAGAAACATCGGAATGATTACAAATGCTGAGCTATAGACAGTATTTAAAATGGACCGGCTACATTAGCGGTCTATCCTTCACACTGTAGCACAAATGTGAAGGTTTACAAATATTGAGGTACGGACAGTATTTTAAAGGGACAGGCTACATTTTCAGAATTATTTTTTTTGCGTTTGCTTTATTTCTCTTCGACTTCATAAAATAACATATCTTTTCCGAGATCCCCAATTTGTAGCTGAGGGTTCCACCATTATGTAAGGGCCTGCTTCCTCCTGCATTTTCTAATGGTTTGGTTCCCCGGGGTAACGGCCGGTGCTGTGATGGGGATCGAACCCAGCACCTTTTGGTTGTGAGCCGTGTCACTTAACCCCTAGCCCACGCAGTCCCCCACGATACAGTAGTAATCTTCTTCTTCTTCTTCATCGTACGCTGTCAGACGTCAACCTGTATTTTTTCGAAAAAAGCAGCGGTCATCCTGAGGCTGTCGACACTGCGATAGAGCTTGTCTAGTGTTGCCACTGGTGATGGCCACATCTGTTTTCTCTGATCCTCGTATGTCGGGCAGTTTTGCAGCAAATGTTCAGTGGTCAATTTCCCGGTACCACACGAGCATTCGTCAGTGCCACCTATCTTCAATTTATTGAATAGGTGGTACCTCAGTCTATTGTGCGGAGTCTGAAGACCACGACCTGCTCTCTTCTGTTCAACTGGTAATAGGCATCGTTTTTTGTGTAGCCAGTATGTTCTGTTTCCCATTTGGTCATGTATCTAGCTCTAATAAGCCTTTTTGACTCTTCGTACGTCATACTAGTATCTGGTCGTGGTAGTCTTGCAACTTCTTTTGCCAGTCTGTCTGCCTCCTCGTTGCCTTGTATGTTACAGTGGGATGGAACCCACTGTACCACTACTCTTTTTGGTGCGGACTGCTGGCATAGTTGACAGAGTACTGCTCTTAAATCATTAAGTTCAGTATTTCTCTGGCTTTTTAGTGCTGTGACTACGGCCAGGGCATCTGTAAACAGGACTAAATGGCTTTCATTTCTTTTGCCTGTTACCATTTCTTCTATCGCAGCCCTCAGTGCCTCTGTCTCCGCTCTGAAATTGCTTCAGTATTTTCCAGTTGCCTCTGACAGTGTTATTTTTCTACCATTTGGTAGGCTCAGGAATACCCCTGCCCCTCCGTTCTGTGTTGTGTTTGTTACAGAACCGTCGGTATATGCATGGGTCCAGTCCATGCTTTGGTAGTTTTTCGTTATGTAACTCAGGGTTATGTCTCTTCTTTCTTTTTCAGTCTGGTTGTTCTTGTTTCCAATACCTGGTATATTTTCTGCCACCTCTGGAATGATATGCTGCTTCCAGGTAGGTTTGCGTACAGTAGGAATGGGCTTTGGTGTTGTTAATGCGTTCATAGGGTCTTCGCTCTTCTTTGCTTTGGCTATTTCTGAAAAGGTTCTCCGCTTTAGTTTCCCAGTTCCAAAATTATTTAGTCTCTGATGCATTGGATGGTCTGTCAGCCTCTGAGTTTCTCTGCTTACTGCTGGGCTCTGCAGTCTCTTCTATCGGTCATGGATTGCAGTTTTGTAATCTTTTTAAGTTCTGCAATTGGCCTTGACTTCATGCATCCTGTTATAACTCTCATGGCTTGGTTTTGGAGTTTGTTAATTTTGTCAAAGTTCGCCTTTGCTGCTGCTGTCCATGCCGCAATGCCATACTCGAGAACTGGTCTCACTCTTCCAGTGTATAGTTTTTTTAGTATACTTTCGTCTGCTCCCCAGCTTGTGCCAGCAAGTTTCCTCATGATTGCCATTCTTTCTCTGGCGCTCATTCGGTTTCTCTCGATCTGACTTTTCCATGTCCTGCGCCGATCAAATGTGACTCCCGGGTAGTTTGAGTTGTCGTTTGGCGCAGATATTTGCCGTTAAGACTTATTTTGGTGTTTTGGGGTTTGTTTGAAAGCGAGTTTATCGTACATGTTGTTTTTTCCTCATTTATTTTGACCAACCATGATTTCGCCCACTCCTCCAACGATGTTAGGGCCTGCTGCATCCGATTACTTGCTATGGTGAGATTCTTTTCAGAGGTCCACATAGCCAGATCGTCTGCAAACATGGAGCTGTGGACTCTTCTTTGTATATTCTCTGTGATGTTATTTATATACACCACGAAGAGTGTGGGTGACAGTACTCACCCTTGGGGTACTCCCTGCTCAAGTGTCACCTTTTTGCTCATCTGCCCTTGTACTTGGACTATGGCTGTTCTGTTTTTGAGGTAGTGACTGATCCATCTGTACATTTTCCCACTAACTTCACTTCTTCGTAGCTTAACTTCAAGTCTCTTTTTCCAGACCTTGTCAAATGCCTTTTCTAAATCCACCCAAACCGCTACTGTGTGTTTTTTCTCCTGGTAAGCATCCTATATATCTTGGGCTATGATGGTGATCTGATCCTCAGTGGATCAGTGCTGTCTAAACCCTGCTTGCTGTGGAATTAGTATGTGATTTTCTTTCAGATGCCACATCAGTCTGGTGTTTATCATACGCTTATCATCGGTTTTCCTACACAGCTCAGTAGACTGATAGGCCTGTATTCATTTGTTACTGTTATAAGTACAGCGTGTTTCCATGCCTGCGGTACAATTCCCCTTTTTCAGCTTTGGTTCAGGACTGATAGTAACTTTCCCTTTGCTGTTTGGCCCAACCCCATCAGCATTTCGTTTGTTACGCCATCTTTTCCGGGCGATTTTTTTTCTTTAAAGTTCTCAGGGACATCAATGTGGTTTGCTCTGGCATAATGTTCCATAAAGGCGTTTGCTGCTTTTTTTCCAGTGAGCATGTTGTCGCCCTGCTTGATGATAATTTGTTTGTTTGATGGAGTTTCGTCATTCATGGCTCTGACTAACTTCCATAGTTTGTTCCCTTCTTTATCTAAATTGAGGCTTTCTGACTTGTTTTTCCAACTTTATTTTGTTATTTGGTTTAGAGTGTATTTGTATTTCGCCGTGATGGCTTTGAGTACGATATTTGCCTCCATAGATTGTTCTCTCTCTGCCATGTTCCTAGCATTTGAGACTTCGTTCTAAGCTTTCTGCAATTCATCATTCCAATAAGGCTTGTAGTTTTTCCTTGCCCCTCTTGGGATAGTTTCAGTGGCTGCTTACATTATTGCTTTGTTTAGACTTTCCACCATGGGTTTCATATTGTTATGCCGTGTGTTGATGGTTTCACACAGCCCATCTGTCAAGATTGCAAATCTGTCCCACACGGCTCGCTTATAATTCCAACGTTGGAGCGGTTTTATTTCCTGTGGGCCTACTTCCATATCAACTTCTAGCCTTATTGGCCTGTGGTCGCTACCTGCCAATTGGTTGAGCACCTGGCGGTCTATTTTGTGGTGAATATCCACCGTGGAAAAGGCCAAGTCTGGAGTAGAGGTGGTATGCCATGTTCTAGAATAGAAGCTAGGGCTATTCTCCGGCCTATTGATAAGATAGAGATTTGTGTCTATCTCCCAGTCTTCCACTTCATCACCTCTGTTGTCTGCGTCCGAGTATCCCCATCTCTCCGAGTGGCTGTTGAACTCTCCAACTATTAGGCAGCTGGAGTCCTTGATTTCCATACTCGAGAGCGACAGGTCTTTATTTGGTGGGCCGTACAGGTTGAAGATGCGGATCTTCGTTTCTTGTGTCATTATGTCAACTCCTACAATTTCTGCTTGTCTGGTGTGATTGACAGATACCGCGCTTCTCGGTATGCAGTTACGTGTCAGTATCAGAACCCCTCCTTTGTGACCTTCTCTATCAAGACGGAAGGTCTGGTATCCTCTGATTGAGAATTTGTGGTTGTTGTTGAGGTGCGTTTCTTGGATAAGTGCCACGTCAATCTTACCTTCATACAGGTGATGTGTTAGGAAAATATTTTTTGTTAATGACTTTCTCCGCATTCCACTGTAGTATTCTGAGGGTCTTGTGTTTTTGGTCAATAGTTTTTGCTCCATCCCCTTGTGCCTTGACTCCACAGCACATGGGTGGGTGACCACCAGTAGCATTGGGTGGGCCCCTTCCAGGCGTGAGGCCCAGTACTCCCGCTGCCTGTCGGGACTCCACATGATGAGCGCCACACTTTTTTCTGATCGGTTGTACCATCATCATACAGCGATATACGTTGCACTGTTTCGTTAAGCCTGTAGCCCAGTGCATCCGATTTCAATAGACGTTTCTGTAGGGATGCCCTCCTTAGCCTTTGGCTGTCCCCAGGCTGTCTGCAAGGCAGCAGTTGTTTGTGGTCAGAGTTGTCTCTCTTAGGGAAGTTGTCTTGCAGGACTATCGAGTCTTCACCACTCGTGTCTATAGGGTGTTGTGATGATATGATATGATGGACTATGTACTAGTTTGTACTATTCCGGAAGAGAGGCAGTCCAGTGTGTCTCTATCCCAGGATCGTCCCAGGATCTGTAGGGATGCCCTCCTTAGCCTTTGGCTGTCCCCAGGCTGTCTGCAAGGCAGCAGTTGTTTGTGGTCAGAGTTGTCTCTCTTAGGGAAGTTGTCTTGCAGGACTATCGAGTCTTCACCACTCGTGTCTATAGGGTGTTGTGATGATATGATATGATGGACTATGTACTAGTTTGTACTATTCCGGAAGAGAGGCAGTCCAGTGTGTCTCTATCCCAGGATCGTCACGTCCTGCCAGAAACGTAGTACATGTATGTAAGTGGGGTATATCTTTGCTCCCTTTATTTTCTCGGCTTCTCTGCAGTGATGATACGCTTAGCATTCCCCGCCACCTGGGAGGTTGCCAGAATAGGGCAGAGGTGCAATGTCCGCTGGCCTGCATCTCTTCTGCGTCCATTGGGATGACTGATAGCAGACATAGGTAAAGAGCAAGGCTGGAGTGCATTTAACCAGGAAACAAGCCTGGTCATGGCACGGAGATGTTGTTCGCCTGGTGTGCGGACATATCTCATGATCAGGGGTTGAGTCTCAACAGTTCGCAGTGAGGTGGCTGCTCTACTGCTTACGACACCCCGACCGAGAACTAAGTCTTCTACTAGTGGTTTCACACCTCATCGCCGTATGGGGTGAATATCGAGCAGCTTCCCGCCCGCTTTGTTCGGCGGATGGCAGAGACTTCTTTCTGCGGCTCGACCGGGTCGGGCTGAGACACGAGCCCCAGGTCCCAACCATATCGTAGCCTCCCATCGCAGTGGTGCTGAGATTTAGGGCGGGATTCCAGCTTAGAGGCTTTCGGCCGTAATCCCTCAGATGGTAGCCCCGTACCATTGGCTTATCAGCCAAGCACGTGGACCAAATGTCCGCGACCTGCAATTCCTCTCGAATTAAGCAGGATTTCCGTAGCAACGCCCTGTCATTAGTAGGGTAAAACTGACCTGTCTTCCGAGGGTCTAATACCAGCACCCGTTATCTATTAGACCCAACGAATCAAGAGAGCTATTTGTCAGTCAATGACCATGTCAGTAGTAATCTAAGCTTCACAATATAGCAACAATATAAATGACGACTACATAGAGTAACTTACGAGGCGATTTTCTTGATGGCAGTTTTGACAGTCTGTGCGCTGGGCCGCTCTCTAGGGTTCTCTGTCCAGCACTTTTCCATCAACATTTTCATACCCGTCAGTCTAACGGGTACATCAACTGCAGGTCTGAAAGGTGGATCTGTGACTTGTCGGACCTTCTCTAAAATCTCTGAAGTAACAAGAATTTTGGGTGGTTAAAGTAGAGAACTAATTACACAAGACAGACACTGCTGGTAGGAGTGACGGGGAAGGGAGGGAGGGGGGGGGGGGGTACGGCGGACTCCTTCTTGTCTCTAATGTCCTTTAACCGGAGTATAGGGCTATCACTACAATTGACCTCAGTTAAAACGCCTGCACTAAATCATTATGTGTGCTTTTATAGTGGCGGTTTCTACAGCTATTGGTTTTGCACGATGAGGTCGCTATCCACATGCACAGCTCTCTGTAGTCGTTTTTTACGACATGCAAGATAGGGCAGCAGTCATTTTCTTTCCCATAAAGGGATCTCTTTGGCTGTACTAGGTCTGATGTGATCGAGTAACCACTTCCCTTCTTCTCAGTCTTTCCTCTGTTAGGTGTAAACCAGGCACCCATTTAGGGATAAATAACAGCGTTATACCGTACCAAGTAGGGTCGTGTTATAAGCCTACTTAAGGAATATCTATTTTCTATCAAGGATGCAATAAAACCCTATCCGGTACACTGTCTGTACGTGCAACTGCAAGGACAAGCGTCCTTTTACTCCCAGCTTTATAAACCCTTCTCACCTCCTGGCGATCACAACACTGTAAAGATATATTTTCTTTTAGAAGCTTACATTGGGTAGGAAGACTAACATCTGGTCAGGCACAACATACTGATCACACATGTTAGTCGGGGTCAGGCAAAATATACTGGCCAAGACCCTCACCTCGACTTCCTCGGTATCCTCCCTAGAAGCGGGCTGTTTTCACGGCAGCCTGACTAACGAGGTGAGGGATCGACGTGGACCCCGTATAAGTGAGCGATACGCAAATGAAGCCAAGCAAAGGCATAACCACCTGGAGGACACCAGACCACCTTCATCAGCACGCTCGGGATGAGAGTAAAGCTACGTTCTTTTCAGGGCTCACAAAAGAGTAAACCTACTCATTGTTGGCATTCGGAACAACAACAACAACAACAACGTTTTAATTTAACTTAGCATGATCGTTGTCCGTTTACTTTGACTTTTATTTCTCCTACTTTAACCAACTTTCCCATAACCTAAATAGCTGAAATTGTGTTCACAGCCTCCACTACTGTGATTTGTTAATCTGTCACATTTACACTCCTCAAATCCCGAACTAAAAATGTCTTAGTGTAAATAGAATATGTTCTGAAAAACGTCGTTCTCATTGTATTTCATACTGACTTATTTTAGACTGCAAGCATCATGTCGAGACCAGGGATTGATCCAGGCTCATTTGTCGACCGCTACAAGATACAATGGGCAGTCAATAAGTAACCATCATATTTGTATGTTAAAGCTATGTGTCCATTAAGACTACATTTGAGATCATGCTAGCATATGATGGACGACATTCACAACAAGCAAAGTAATAGCAGGGGTCCCAAGAACAAAATGTTGGAATCCTCAGCTACAAATCGGGGATGTCAGGAATGATATGTTATGTTAAGTTAAGCAGAAGCGATGACACTTCACATTGGGCAGGACCCTAGGTATCATGAAAGAACAAAGGACCCTAAGTATCATGAAATAACAAAGGACCGTAGGTATCATGAACGAGCAAAGGACCCTAGGTATCATGAACGAGCAAAGGACCCTAGGTATCATGAACGAGCAAAGGACCCTAGGTATCATGAAAGAACAAATGACCCTAGGTATCATGAAAGAACAAATGACCCTAGGTATCATGAAAGAACAAGACAAAGGGGGACAATCAGCCGACAGTTTTTCAGCTGTGTGGCATACGATTTCAAGACATACTCGCCACGCCTATCTGTAGTGAGCTGTCAGTCTCAGCTTTCTCCGTACATTTTCTGGTTCCTTCATTATTTTCTCGAGATCCGTTCACTGGATGTGGTCTGATCTCTCTTCTACAGATTATCTTAGTGTGTGTCCTAGCCAATTGTAGTTTTCAAGAATTACAGGGGCCAGAAAAGGGAAAAAAGAGAAGTAATTACATATCTTGTCAGGAATATCGTAATTATCCATAAAGGCATTTGACTATGGAGCATGCTGCATCCTGTAGAGAGATTTAATTCATGTTTAAACATGTCAAGAATTAAATATATATTGAAATAATTTGTTAGAAGCACACTCCTAGCTATTACATAATGCAATGAAGACGAAAGGAAGCAAATAATATGGAGGTATCAACATTTGACTGAATGACTTAATGGTTAAGCATGGTGGTAAAAATACAGGCCCCTAAAGCTTACAATGAATAAATAAAGACGTACAAGAGATTTATCGAATAGTAGAAACAGCATTTGACAAGTAACAGAAGTTTACCAAAGATCAGGAACAACATTAGGCAAGTACCGGGAGTTTACCAAAGAGCAGGAACAACATTAGACAAGTAACAGAACTTTACCAAAGAGCAGGAACAACATTAGACAAGTAACAGAACTTTACCAAAGAGCAGGAACATCATTAGGCAAGTAACAGAACTTTACCAAAGAGCAGGAACATCATTAGGCAAGTACCGGGAGTTTACCAAAGAATAGAAACAGCATTAGACAAGTAATACATGTTTACCAAAGAACAGAAAAGAACACTAGGGAGGTAACAAAAGTTTACCATTAAACAGAATTAGACAAATAACAAAAGTTTACCAATAAACAGAATTAGACATATAACAAAAGTTTACCAATAAACAGAATTAGACATATAACAAAAGTTTACCAATAAACAGAATTAGACATATAACAAAAGTTTACCAATAAGCAGAATTAGACATATAACAAAAGTTTACCAATAAACAGAATTAGACATATAACAAAAGTTTACCAATAAACAGAATTAGACATATAACAAAAGTTTACCAATAAGCAGAATTAGACATATAACAAAAGTTTACCAAAGTGCAGAAACAGCATTTGCAATATCAAACAGATTTATCAAACGGCAAATAGTAAAGCCTAAGAGTCTATGAAAAGAAAACGGAGAAGTAGTGTACGAAGAAGGTAGAAGAGGAAGAGAAAGAAGAGCAAGAAAATTGAACACAGGATAAGAAAAGGTTTCAGATAAAGAAGAAGTACTAAAGATAGAAGGGAAAACAGTATAAAACCAAGGCGACGAATAAGAAGATGCTGGAGAAAAGAAATAAGCAAGAAAATGTATAAGTAGAAGAAACATATGCGCATAGCACAAAGGTAAAGAAGAAAGTGAACAAAAAAAACAAGAATAAATAAATAAAAATAACGAAGATAAAGATACTCAAAGAAGATGAAAGGAGGCAACGAGTAAGGAAAGATGCGTCAACTAGACGTATTACCTTCTGTGGTCAGATATAAAATCTCGCTGCTGTACGGGCAATCTCTCGTCACAACCTCACACAGAATTATCCCGAAGCTGTAAATATCTGCCTCACGGCTACCTTTCCTATCCCCTCCTCTGAGAACCTCTGGTGATTTCCACAGACACGCTGTGATAAGAGACATACATAAGAGTTTGTTCAAGTATACACGCCATGTGCAACTCAAATCCTAGAAAAGTAAATATAGCCTTGAAACATGAAGCGTAAGAAAAACAGCAACGAAACAGGTACAGGTTTTCATTAATTGTTGCAGAATATAGAGATTGGAATGGTATTATACGATCAAGATCCTGAGCAGCGCATGACCTGCTGCGGTCAGCGACACATAGTGATCCTGGACAACAGGCTACAGCAGAGCGGACTGGCTACGTAGAAGGAATGGAAGAGGGAAATCAACCCAGTACACAAAAAATGCCCGCTGAAGTTGGATGTGATGGACCGAAAGATGCAAATATCGCAGTCAAGCTGTAAACTACGACAAAACGCATTCCGTTGTCTGGGCTACATTCTGCTACTTGCAAAGCCCTTTTCAGAGCTTTATTGGCTAAAGATTGAGAACGAACGAAAAAGAAGAATACGATCACACATTGGAACGTGGAAAAAACAAGATAGACTTCAATGAAACATCACGTTAGGAGAACGTCCTTACTTTAGACAGGAATTATATTAAGGAAAACAAATAATAACACTACAAAACAGTGTCTATTATGTTATCCTCAAGACAAGAGAAGTAGTGACAGCCAAAACCCATATAGAAGAGAGCTGGAGGCAAGCATGTCAGAAACAGGAAATATATAAGCAGTGCAAAAACGGGAACTCTAGGACAGCGTGATTTGATTTGAATTTGTTGACGACCTGTGCTCCACAAGGAGCTGAACGGTTTTGACTGATTGATAGATTGAAATCTGAACAACTGAGTAGCAACATGATTGAGAGCTTTGTTTCTATCTGCAAACGTACCGGTTAAAACCAAACCGTTTGAGAACTTGCCCAACGATTCAGAAAACTTCAGTAAACTAATGGATCTGACATCAATCTTAAATGTCATGTGCTAGAAATCTGTCTGCTGAATTCAGAGACCAAATAAACACTATCCCCAAGAGGTACAGATCCAGTTGTAGATGCCGATGAAGAAAATGCAGATAATAAAAGGCTAGACCTGCAATTTGTTCAACACGTTGATCAGCACAGACTAGCAATTCAATTACTGTTTCCACCAGAAAATTGAAACTGTCACTCAATAATGGCGTTCACCTCATTTTCAATAAGATTTTTATTCCGAAGAGAGACTGCACAACAATGGTGTTGTATGCTCTGTCCGATGCCAGTTCGCTATTGGAAATAACTGTTTCTCGTGTTGTTGTACAATGTCATTGCAAGATCTAAACTCTTGTGTTAGTTAGCCATCATATGATCCCACGCTAATGTTGTATAGTGTCACTGTTAGATCTAAACTCTTGTGTTAGTTAGCCATCAGATGTACCCACGCTAATGTTGTATAGTGTCACTGTTAGATCTAAACTCTTTGTGTCAGTTAGCATAAGAACAGAAAAAAACTACAACATGAAATGTATTTGTTTGTGTGTGTGTGTTTGTGTTTGTATGTATGTTTGTGTGTGTGTGTATGTTTGTGTGTATGTTTGTGTGTGTATGTTTGTGTGTGTATGTTTCTGTGTATGTTTGTGTGTGTATATTTGTGTGTATGTTTGTATGTGTATGTGTGTGTCTGTGTAAGTAACTCGTATAAGTTCTTCACGCTTGACGGATTTATTCTGGTAACAGGTTGTAGTTGGGTTCATACATCACAAAGCGTACTGAAGAAGGTGGGCTTCCTCCTTGATGTAGTGCAGTTGTAGATTTCTCAACAGGCTCACTCTTACAGGGCTTACAATGTCGATATCCACCTCGTTGACCAGGCCTGTTTGCCTGTGCACGATATGTACATGAGGTGTGATCTTGGCCATGCCAGATTTAGAATTGTTCAGATCCTGAACAATTTAAATCGTGGAATTCATTTGTTAAAATATTACACAAGAAAACGTATGTGCTTTTTAATTATATAATGGCGATACAGTTCAAGTGAAACATACAACTAATTATTGTTTACATAATAATAATTGTATTGCCTTGATATCTCTATCATATATTTTATTACAATCTCGAAGTATATCTTTCTTGAGTAGAGAGCATGATGTCGTCACATCCGGAAGAGTAAAGTTATTTAAGTTTAAAAACAAAATTGAGCTTGAGATATATGCTTTACAGACCGTTTATAAAAGGTCTTCTAAAAATATTCGAGGACCTTGCGGACTGTGAGGCACAAAGCTGCACCTTATGTCTAAATTAGGTTCTGGATCTTGGTCAATAGTGTTGGCACTCAGCAGCATGCAGTGAACATATTATAAGCAAGCACATGAGCATGTTTGTCACATCTAAACCACACATGACTAACCGGTCTTGTATTCCTGTGAGCCGAAGTCATCCAGAAACTGCGCGTATACAGAGGGTAGTGCGTAATCCGCCAGTTTCACAGAAAACCGGTTGTCCACTAGACACACTTCGCTATTCAACCGGCCGTGACATCTTGCGGGACTTTCGTGCAAATAGCTGAGACCCTGCAAGATTACATTCAGCAGTTGTAACAACATATATATATATATATATATATATATAAACACACAGGCAATAGTTTATTTGTCCATTTATCTATTTGTCCAGCTGTACTTGTGTCTGTTTGACTGCCTAGTTAACTATTGATTAAATTGTCTTTCTGCTGTGCAGACTGCATACCTGCCACTCTGTATTTCTGCCTGACTACCTACCTACCTACGAACGTATCTGCCTGTCTTACCCTGCCCTGTACATCTGTATGTCTGTCTGTCTGCCAGTCTATATGTCTGCAAACCTGCCAGCTTGCCTGCATGTCTGTTTGTCTGCTAACCTTCAATGCGGAGACGGCACTTGAATAGATATATATTTACAAGAGAAACAAATTGCACACATGACAACACCATAAGATTATATACGTATTCAGCTGTGTGGGAGTCATGGTGAAATATGTTCTGGTATCGCTTACAACTCAAACCTGCGTGTACTTAAGATCAGTACTCTATCAACTATGCCAGAAGTCCACACCCAAAAGAGTAGTGTTACAGTGGGTTCCGTCCCACTGTAACATTCAAGGTAACGAGGAGGCAGACAGACTGGCAAAAGAAGGTGCAAGGTTACCACAACCAGATTCTAGTGTGACCTACACAAAATCTAAAAGGTTTATTAGGGCCAGATACATGGCCAAATGGGAAACAGCATACTGGCTACACAAAATTGATGCTTATTACCTCTTGAACAGAAGAGAGAAGGTCGTGGTCTACAGACTCCGCACAGGCCACAACAGACTGAAGTACTTACCATCTATTCAATAAACTGAAGATAGGTGCTACTAATGAATGCACCTGTGGTATAGGGAAAATGACCGCTGAACATCTGCTGCAAAATTGTCCAACATATGAGGACCAGAGAAAGCACATGTGGCCATCACCAGTGCCAACACTAGACAAGCTCTATGGCAGTGTCGACAGCCTCAGGATGAATGCTGCTTTCTTCGAAAGAATTCAAGCCGACGTCTGACAGCGTAGGAAGAAAAATAAAACCAGCGTGTGTTCTGATTCATTCATTAGGAAGGTCAAACCCGTATGGGAAGAAAATCCATGAACACAATTGATGTTGAAGTGGGATGTACAAGGGCGGTTGGGGGCAAAGCTCAGTATCACGCACTAACTCTTAGGCAACAGGTCGAATGGGGGTTTGAGATGTTGTTTAAAAAAATATAAGCATTCCTTATTGAAAGAAAGCATGTTTCGTTCTATTTGTTAAGATGAAATTCCATTTCTGGTGAGATCCGAAGAACCAACGAGGCCCCATCGTATTCGTCTGTCTATATGTCTGATAAAACGGTTTTTAGTTTCTTTTACTTTTTTACATTTAATTATATTGACCTTCCTTCTTTGGTAAACTGTTTTTTATAACTAGAATATCGTTTTTCACAAGTTTTTGGTCACTTTCTGGATAATTGTAGCCATCTCAAGCCGTATTGTATCACTATATTTCTTGTCTTTGATTATGTTCTGATTTATTGAGTCGTTTCTGTTTGCTTTGTGTCCCTGACGAAGACCTTATCTGTGTAACATGGGTTTCGTTTTGATTCTGTCCTGACGGTCACTGAGTCTGCACCTTTATCTTTTATTTATGGATTTTGTGTTTTGATTCTGCCCTGACAGTCACTGAGCATGCACCTTTATCTTTTATTTATGGATTTTGTGTTTTGATTCTGCCCTGACAGTCACTGAGCATGCACCTTTATCTTTTATTTATGGATTTTGTGTTTTGATTCTGCCCTGACAGTCACTGAGCATGCACCTTTATCTTTTATTTATGGATTTTGTGTTTTGATTCTGCCCTGACAGTCACTGAGCATGCACCTTTATCTTTTATTTATGGATTTTGTGTTTTGATTCTGCCCTGACAGTCACTGAGCATGCACCTTTATCTATTATTGATGGAATATGTGCTGCAATAACATGCTTGACTGGAAGTGAAGTACGAGTGTCTGAAACTACGATGTTGTTGTGGAGACTGACAGAAGCTGTGATGGTGCAGGATGAATGTCCAGTACTCACGTTGATCATATCTGTACACAGAGAGAACTTGAACTGGGCGTCCAGAGTGACGTTGGTGTTGCCGAGCAAGTCCTGTGTGATAAGATGGATTAGGGGACCATCATCGTCGGTATTGGCATCATCGTCGGAATGAGGGTCGTTGAAAGTATCATCAACATCGTTATCACAAATAACATCACCCTCAACACTACGTGCATTTTCAAAACCATCATTACTACCTCCATAACCTTCACTACCACCTCCATCACCATCATTGTCCGCCATCACCATCATTACTACCTCCATAACCTTCACTCCCACCTCCATCACCATCATTGTCCGCCATCACCATCATTACCACCTCCACCTCCGTCACTACCACCTCCATCACCATCATTACCACCTCGACGTCCATCACCATCCCTACCACCTCCATTACCACCTCCATCAATATCATTACCAACTCCATCACCATCATTACCACCTCCACCTCCATCACTACCACCTCCACCACTATCATTACCACCTCCACCTTCATCATCACCACTTCCACGTCCATCACCATCACTACAATCTCCATGAATATCATTACCAACTCCACGTCCATTACCATCACTACCAACTCCATCACCATCATTATCACCTCCATCACCATCATTGCTACCTTCATTACCATTATTAATACCCCAATCTCCATCATCATTACTACCTCCATCATCATCATTACTACCTCCATCCCCATCATCATTATCTCCATCACCATCATTACCACCTCAAACCACATCCTCGCTACCTCCATCGCCATCATTAATGCCCCTATCGCTATAATTACTCCCTCTATAACCAATGCCATCAACAGCATTACCACTTCAGCACTAACATCTTCATCACCAACACCATTGACCACTCCAGGCAAGTCTGCTGAAGACATCATCAACACCACTGACAACTCCAGGGAAGTCCGATGAAGAGCAATCAGCAGCGCGAGCTGACCTCATGGATGATGAACAATTTTCACCGACTAGGCCGAGTCTCAATAACTCGCATCGACCATTCTATTATAAAACATTTTCTACTACCAGCAAGATCTGCATCCGATTGTTGACGCCTCGAACACTCTACTATTTCAATTTCGTTTAGCGAAAGAAACGTTCTTCGTCTGCTATTGCCAATACGTCTCATTTCATGCGCTTCACTTCCTAAATGTCGAAGTATCTGACTACACCAAGAGAGTCACTGATCGTCTAAACTAACCTGAAGAGATCCCTTATTGCAGTGCTCAATAAGCAATGCTTTGATCTGGTCATCGAAGCAAGCGCCGAATATCCGAACCAGGTTATTATGGCTGAGGTCCCGAACCTGCGGTGATGTAAAGAACAAACACAACTGTGATTATTAGTGATAATGGGATACATATTCACGATAAAGCTTCAGAGAGTGAAATGTTAGAAATCTCATTATGCTGGGCTAGAGGCAGTCCCATAGGGGAAATAACTGTAGAGGGGCTTAGTCGTACATACTATTGCATTAGAATATGGTAATCCTATATGAGATAATGTTGTAGAGGATCACGTGTTACATGCTTCATTATGTTAGGTACTTATCATAGAAAAAAGGCAAAGGTACGTATAGTCACATAGCAAATACTAATGCAGAGGTAGAAGTAGAAAAGTCAATATTCTAGTTAAACGTATAACAATGGCAATTACTGAAATTGGAGATGTTGGATTGTTACATAAGGATAGTCCTCTAGCAAATTCGGCAGTAGTAGATGAAGTGTTGGTGCCGTTATTATATCAGGTATGATAATGGCAGCCCTCTAGAAAATGCAGCTGTGGTAGATGAAATGTATATGACTGTTTGTATCACATAAGGTAAGGAAGTTCTCTAAAACATACGGCTGTAGAAGATAAAGTGTAGGTGACTTTATTATGTCAGGTAAGGACAGTCCTCTGAGAGGTAATGTTGCAGGGCACATTGTTCTAGAAACTGTATTTGTTAGATCATCTTGTTCACAAAATAAGGGGGGGGGGTGGGGGGGGGGGGGGGGTCTGTTTCATGCCATGACAATGTATAGGGACAATTATATAAGGCTCCAAAATTCCTATAGCTTTTACCTGTCACCTCATGCTCCATCGGTACATTCTTGGTAAACGTGGGTTGTAAACGTAGGGGAGGGGGGTGTTTGTAAATGTGTTTGTGTGGATATACGTGTTTGTGTACTTCTGCTTCAACATGTGTGTGTGAGTTTAGGTGTGTGTGTGTGGGGGTAAGTGTTTATGTTGGTATATGTGGGTGGCTTTGTGTTGGTGTATGTATTTATGTGAGCGCGGCGTGTATTTATGTTGGTGTATTCTGGATTGTGTGTTTGTGTGTGGGTACGTGTTAGTGTATCTGTGGATGTGTGTGTGTGTGTGTGTGTGTGTATATAGTTTGGCGTATTTGTGTGCGGCTGTAGTGCATCTTTGATAATCTTGACCTGGTTCATAGGCGTAGACCTGAGTATGTGTTGGTGTGTGTGTAGATGTGTGCGTGTATGTGTTTGTGTGTGTGTACTTGTGTGTATGTGTTCGCACTTGTACGAGAGATAGTCTAAAAGTTTTGCACTTTAGTATGAAGGAGTGAAGACGCCTACCTAGAGATTGGTGTGAACTTTAGTGCTCTGTGTATTCACCCAGCAAGGCGTATACTTCACCCATTAATTCTTCACCTTCCTGGTGCCCTAGTCCTGAACGTCAGAAAAAAACGTGCCTTGATTATGAAGTCATGCCCCCAAAAAGAAACACCGGAAATGGCAGCTAGTCTCGCTTCCCTGTTCCTAAACATGCGAATCCGACTCGTGATCGTCGTTTTTCTGACCCCAGAACTTGATTACTGAACTGGATCCATGACTAGGTGGAGGAGTTTATAACCAAGGCATCAGAGAGGTGACGAATATATGGAAGAAGTGTATCGCCTTGCAGGGTAAATACACAGAGAAGAACTAAAGTGCATACCCAATTCCAGGTAAGCGTATTGACTTCATCATATAAAGCACAGAAACAAGTAAAGATCCCATCACGCCACACAGTGCATAGAAAATATGGTGTTAGGTCCATGTTATTTTGTAACCCATGGTCAGCATGTGGTCAACAGCATGTCAACTATGTGGCTAGCTTTACACCAGCCGCCTTTACTTCCAGGACTGAACCGGTACCCATTTAAGGCTGGGTCGACCAGGGACCCATTGCGGTCTGAAAAAACATTTCCGCCTCAACTGGGGAATGAACCCAGGACCACTCAAATGCGAAGTCAGCGCGCTAACTACTGTGCTACTCAGCTCCCACTCCATCATACTGGAGTGCAAATCATTTCGATCATCCCTCGTATGCATATGTATGTGTGTGTATGTATGTGAATATATTCCTGTCTGTATGTGTGTGTATGTACGTGTATGTGTGTGTATATGTGTGCATGTGTGTGTGGATGTAAGCCATAGAGAACGTGCCACAAGAACCTGATATATTCAGCACCTACCATCTTAAACTCCATCATCACTTCCTTGGTAAACTTGGCCTGTTTCATGGGCAGAGACCTGAGTCTAACTGTCTGTCCCTGTAAGAACAAGATCTGTGGGTTAGTCTAGCGATTCTAAATTACTTGTGTGAAGGTGGATGGGAGAGTGCAGATGGGGGTCAGGCTCAAAGGTCGGGATTTAGGGGGTCATGGTTCGAAGGCTCGGGGTTTGGGGGGTCGGGGTTTGGGGGTCGAGGTTCGAAGGCTCGGTGTTTGGGGGGTCGGGGTTTTCGCGGTAGGGTTTTTTTTTTTTTTTGGGGGGGGGGGTCGGGTTTTGGGGGTCGGGGTTTGGGTGGTAGGGGTTTGAAGGGTCGTGGTTTGGGGTTGGGGGTCGGGGTTTCGGTGGGGGTCGGGGTTTGAAGGGTCGGGGTTTGGGGGGTCAGGGTTCGGGGGGTCGGGGTTTGGGGGATCGGGGTATGGGGGGTTGTGATCTGAAGGCTCGGTGTTTGGGGGGTCGGGGTTTGGGTGGTAGGGGTTTGATGGGTCGTGGTTTGGGGGGGGGGGTCCGGGATTTGGGGGCGGTCGGGGTTTGGGGGTCGGGGTTTAGGGGGGGGGGCCGGGTATGGGAGTTGAGGTTTGAAGGGTCGTGGTTTGGGGGTTTGGAGTTTGGGGGTCGGAGTTCGGTGGGTCGAGGTTTGGTGGGTCGGGGTTTGGGGGAGTCGGAGTTTCGGTGGTCGGGGTTTGAAAGGTTTTGGGTTGGGGGGGGGGGGGGGGATGTCGAGGTTTGTGAGTCGAGGTTTGAAGTGTCAGGGTTTGGGGGGTCGGGGATCGGAATTTGTGGGGTCGAGGTTTGGGGGGTCGGGGTTTGGGGGGTCGGAGTTTGGGTGGTCGAGGTTTGAAGGGTCGGTGTTTGGGGAGCGGCGGTCGGAGTTAGGAGGTTCGGGGTTTGGGGGGGGGGGGGGGGGGTCGGAGTTTGTGAGTCGAGGTTTGAAGGTTCGGGGTTTGGGGGGTCGGAGTTTGGGTGGTCAAGGTTTGAAGGGTCGTGGTTTGGGAAAGGGGGGGGGTCGGGGTTTGGGTGGGGGTCGGGGTTTGAAGGGTCGTGGTTTTTTTTTGGGGGGGGTCGGGGTTTGGGTGGGGGTCGGGGTTTGAAGGGTCGGGGTTTGGGGGGTCAGGGTTCGGGGGTTCGGGGTTGGGGGGTCGGAGTTTTGGTGGTCGGGGTTTGAAGGGTCGTGATTTGGGGGGGGGGGGTCGGGATTTGGGTGGGGGTCGGGGTTTGAAGGGTCGGGGTTTGAGGGGTTTGGGGGGTCGGGGTTTGGGGGATCGGGATTTGCGGGGTCGTGATCTGAAGGCTCGGTGTTTTGGGGGTCGGGGTTTGGGTGGTAGGGGTTTGAAGGGTCGTGGTTTGGGGGGGGGGATCGGGGTTGGGGGGATCGGGGTTTGGGGGATCGGGGTTTGGGGAGTCGTGATCTGAAGGGTCGGGGCTTAGGAGTTCGCGTTTTGTGGGACTGGAATGTGGGGTTCGGGACGTGAGACCTGCAAGGATATGATATGATATCAGGCAGGACATGGGGCATTGATATGAGATTAGGATATAGTATCAGGCAGGACATGGGACATTGATATGCAGTTAGGATATGGTATCAGGCAAGATGTGGGATTTGGGACTTGGGATATGCAGTTCGGATGTGAAATCATAATGTAGGTTTTGGGAAATTGGGATCAGGATGTGAGGTAGGGATGTGGAGTCAGGATAGGATGTCGGGATGACGGTTCATCATGTTGAACTGGGTTGCGGGACTGGAATGACAGACTAACACATAGAACTGGGATGTGAGGTCAGGATATATGGTCAGGATGGGGTTGAGATGTTGGATCAGGATGTGAGTTAGAGATATATGGGATCAGTCTGTGGGGTTAAGCATGTGCGAAGAGGATGTTCATCAGGGATGTGGGCCTGAGATGTGAAGTCACAATAACATAATTTCAGGTCGGGAATTGGAAATGTGCATGTGGGTGCGGTTATGTGTGGTCAGGATACACACACACACACACATAGATAAAGAGAGAGAAAGACAGAGAGAGAGAGAGAGAGAGAAAAAGAGAGAGAGAGAGAAGGCAGAGCCATATAAAGGTATGGTAGAAAACAAGATAGATAATTTAGATAATTTATCAGGTTCTCTAATTTAGAGTCAGGTGACTAAGAACAAGAGAGACAGGGTGAAACCAGAGATAGAAAGAAACGTACAATTCATGAACATCGTGTCGTAATCAAAAATAAAAATTAAATTAACGCCGTCTTAGAAATTATAATAAGGTTGACCTTGAACACAGCCAAGAGCCCATCTTTGGCGCCGGCGGACTCTGTGTCAATAGCTGAGCCATGCAGGCTTGCCTGGAAGTTAAAATACATGTTTAGCGTTAGAAGGAGCAAGGCGATAAATTGGTGCCGTGCTAGGTGTTCTAATATTGTTTCAGATTATGTCTTCATCTCTCAGACAATCAATCAATTTGACAGTCCTCGTAGGTCAATATGTCTGATTGACTACCTAATCTATATTGCGTATGTCTGCTTAACTATTTAACAATGAATTCGTTATATTTGTATGCCTGTATTTATTGCTGGATGTATGTATGAATGACTGGATGTCTGTATGTATGACTGGATGTATGTATGAATTATAGGATGTCTGTATGTATGACTGGATGTCTGTATGTATGACTGGATGTCTGTATGTATGACTGGATGTATGTATGAATTATAGGATGTCTGTATGTATGACTGGATGTCTGTATGAATGACAGGATGTCGGTATGTATGACTGGAAGTCTGTATGAATGACAGAATATCTGTATATATGACTGTATGTCTGTATGAATGACATAATGTCTGTATGTATGACTGTTTATCTGTATATATTTTCACCTACATCATTCTTCTACCAATCCATCCAGTGACCTGCCTATCTCAGTGACCTGACTATCTCAGTGACCTACCTTATCTCGTCCCAGGTCAATAGCTAGTAACATAATCGTTTGTCGAGCGTGTGACCATGGTGTGACCAAGCGATTGTGAGATCGGGTAGCAAACGCGACGTTCAGGGTTCAAATCACGTCACGCTCGATTTGACAGACCAGGCAAGTCGTGGGCTTCTTGATGATACGACCGTTTCTCACAGTCGTGCTGCACCGGAGGAGCCACCGGAGGAGCTAAGGAGTTTTTCATCTGTTGTCGGGGGTTTCATCAGTTAAAGGGATTAGTCACTTAAACGGGTATCCATGTTTAATGATGTCGGTTTGATGAGCAGTTTCACATTTCCCAGCTACCATACTGTTATAGTGACCGTGCTGCTCCAAAAGGAAATGCGTTTGCAGGTGTGATATCGACGCTCTGTTAAAAAATATTTTTTTTTTAAAACTTTTAGTGGGGGTTTGACTTCATTGCCTCGTGGGTTTTTCCCCCATTTTAGCTCGGTCTCTTTCGGCAGATGGGTACCCCATCTGCCGAGAGCATCGCACAAAGCACGAACTCCGTAGCTCCAGCGATGAACCCAGGGATCTCCGGAAAAAATTGACATCATGGACAGACCGTCTTAGCTCGAAATCGAACCCCGACCAAGCTTCATAACGAAAAGCTACCCAAGCATGGACTGGGCCCATGCATACACCGACGGTTCTGTAACAAACACTACACAGAACGGAGGGGCAGGAGCATTCTTGAACCTACCAAATGGCAGAAAAATAACACTGTCATTCGCTACTGGTAAGTACACGAGCAATTTCAGAGCAGAGGCAGAGGCACTGAGGGCGGCAGTGGAAGAAATGGTAACACACAGTGAAAATGAGAGCCATATAGTCCTGCTGACAGATGCTCTCGAAGTAGTCACAGCGCTAAAAAGCCAGAAAAACACTGAGCTTAATGACTTAAGAGCAGCACTCTGCAAACTGTGCCAACAGTCCGCACCAAAAAGGGTAGTGGTACAGTGGGTTCCGTCACACTGCAACATCCAAGGCAACGAGGAGGCAGACAGACTGGCAAAAGAAGGTGCAAGGCTACCACAAATAGATACCAGTATGACGTACGAAGAGTCAAAACGGCTTATCAAAGCCAGGTACATGTCCAAATGGGAAACCGAACATACTGGTTACACCAAAAACGATGCCTATTACCAGTTGAACCGAAGAGAGCAGGTCGTTGTCTTCAGACTTCGCACTGGCCACAACAGACTGAGGTACCACCTTTTCAACAAATTGAAGATAGGGTGTACCGACGAATGCCCGTGCGGTACTGGTAAAATGACCACTGAACATCTGCTGCAGAACTGCCCGACATACGAGGAACAGAGAGAGCAGATGTGGCCATTGCCAGTGGAACTGCAAGACAAGCTCTATGGTAGTGGCGAGAGTCTCAGGATGACCGCCGCTTTTTTCGAGAAAATAATGGTTACTGTCTGACTGTGTACGCAGAAGAAGAAGAAGAAGAAGAACCCCGACCGTCTGAACACGAGGCAAACGGCTATCAGGATTGTATTCTTATTCTTAGAACATAAACACACTTCAGATATAACCATCTTTCCGATACTTAAAATTCTCACTTCGAAGATAATCGACTTTACTTATATACGTGTTCTGGTAATAGATGGTCCGTCATTGTCTGAACAGATTACTGTTAATAATGTTGATAGGTGCCGCAAACCCGTTGTCATGCGAGTGACCTGATCATGATAAATGATCCAGGAGTAAGCCTTAAGGAAAAAAATGCGTCATATGCTATCTCCAGTCATCTTGACTACGTATGGCGACCGGACCAAGGCACCTTAGGACGAGCACAGCGCCATACCTATTAGACAAAATGTGCAATCTTCGTTCAATAGGAAATATATTCGTCCACTCTGACTTCATTTATTTTCACTTTCAATGGGCAACTATTGTTACACCTGTCCAATCTACATATTCATAAATCCGTCTAATTGCCTGTCTATCCACACGACTCACTCATTCACCTGGCTATAAATATGTATGTCTATCTACCAACCTTTGATGCAACGGCACAACAAAATTAAATGTACACATTGTCTGTTGTTCTCTCCGTCCGCAAATACTCCTCCAACAGTCAGTCTCTCTATCTATCCGCCTCATTCATCCACTCATCCAACACTGTCTTCCATGTAGCCCGTCCCATCTTTCTGTCTATTTACTCACCTTCGACGTAAAAGACAGAATTGAGTGTACCAACTTTCTGTCTGTGATAGTCAAGTCCGAAGCATCCACTTTCCACCACCATAAATCCTTATCGCTGTGTTTCTTCCAGCGCCTGAGTGGATCGATAATATCAGTGATGAAAATCTTGAGGAAATTTGTTTTTGCAAATTAACAGAACCGAAACTGATGCATCGGGAGTTTAAGCTTTACGTTTGGAAAATAAACCTAGATGGAGTTTAATTTGGATCCACCCAATTAAAGAAGTTTAAACCATGGCCGCTTTAATTCAAGTTAATGAAGGCTGGAGGTAGAACAATTTGGTTACATAAGGGCCGCAGAAGATGATTTAGTTACCTCAATGGCCGTACAAAGTCGAGTTAATATACTTCTTCTTCTTCTTCTTCTTCTTCTTCTTCTTCTTCTTCTTCGTACGATGTCAAACTTCAAAATGTATTTTTTCGAAAAAAAGCAGCGGTCATCCTGAGGCTGTCGACACTGCCATAGAGCTTGTCTAGTGTTGCCACTGGTGATGGCCACATGTGCTTTCTCTGGTCCTCGAATGTCGGGCAGTTTTGCAGCAGGTGTTCAGCGGTCATTTCCCCTGTACCACAGGTGCATTCGTCAGTGACGCCTATCTTCAGTTTATTGAAAAGGTGGTACCTCAGTCTGTTGTGGCCTGTGCGGAGTCTGAAGACCACGACCTGCTCTCTTCTGTTCAACTGGTAATAAACATCGTTTTTTGTGTAGCCAGTATGTTCTGTTTCCCATTTGGCCATGTATCTGGCTCTAATAAGCCTTTTGGACTCTTCGTAGGTCACGCTAGAATCTGGTTGCGGTAGTCTTGCACATTCTTTTGTCAGTCTGTCTGCCTCCTCGTTGCCTTGGATGTTACAGTGGGATGGAACCCACTGCACCACTACTCTTTTTGGTGCGGACTGCTGGCATAGTTGACAGAGTACTGCTCTTAAATCATTAAGTTCAGAATTTGTCTGGCTTTTTAGTGCTGTTACTACGGCAAGGGCAGCTGTAAACAGGACTATCTGGCTTTCATTTATTTTGCCTGTCAGCATTGCTTCTGCTGCAGCCTTCAATGCTTCTGCCTCCACTCTGAAATTGCTTGAGTATTTTCCAGTTGCCACTGACAGTTATTTTTTGTACCATTTGGTAGGCTCAGGAATACCCCTGCCTCTCCGTTCTGTGTAGTGTTTGTTATAGAACCGTCGGTGTATGCATGGGTCCAGCCCCTACTTGGGTAGTTTTTCGTTATGTACCTCAGGGTTATGTCTCTTCTTTCTTTTTCAGTCTGGCTGTTCTTGTTTCCAATACCTGGTATATTTTCTACCACCTCCGGAATGATATGCTGCTTCCAGGTAGGTTTTCGTACAGTAGGGATGGGCATTTGTGTTAATGGGTTCATAGGGCTTCGCTCATCTTTGCTTTGGCTATTTCTGCAAAGTTTCTCCGCTTTAGTTTCCCATTTCCAAATCTATTTAGTCTCTGATGCATTGGATGGTCTGTCAGTCTTCTGAGTTTCTCTGCTTGCTGCTGGGCTTTGCAGTCTCTTCTGTCGGTCATGGATTGCAGATTTGAAATCTTTTCAAGTTCTACAATTGGCGTTGCTTTCATGCCTTCTGTTATAACTCTCATGGCTTCGTTTTGAAGTTTGCTAATTTTATCAAATTTCGCCTTTGCTGCTGTTGTCCATGCCGCAATGCCATACTCGAGAACTCTCACTCTTCCAGTGTACAGTTTCTTTAGTATACTTTCGTCTGCTCCCCAGCTTGTGCCAGCAAGTCTCCTCATTATTGCCATTCTTTCTCTGGCTCTCATTCGGTTTTTCTCGATCTGACTTTTCCATGTCATGCGCCGATCAAATGTGACTCCCAGGTAGTTTGGGTTGTCGTTTAGCTGCAGGAATTTGCCGTTAAGACTTATTTTGGTGTTTTGAGGTTTGTTTGAAAGCGAGAAAATCGTACATGTTTTTTTCTCCTCATTTATTTTGACCAGCCATAAGGTCGCCCACTCCTCCAACGATGTTAGGGCCTGCTGCATCCGATTGCTTGCTATGGTGAGATTTTTTTCAGAGGTCCACATAGCCAGATCGTCTGCAAACATGGAGATGTGGACTCTTCTTGGTGTATTCTCTGTGATGTTCTTTATATATACACCAGGAACAGTGTGGGTGACAGTACTCCCCCTTGCTCAAGTGTCACCGTTTTGCTCATCTGCCCTTGTACTTAAACTCTGCCTGTTCTGTTTTCGAGGTAGTGGCTGATCCATCTGTACATTTTCCCACAAACTGCACTTCTTCGTAGCTTGACTTTAAGTCCCTTTTCCACACCTTGTCAAATGCCTTCTCTAGATCCACCCAAACCGCTACTGTATGCTTTTTCTCTTGGTAAGCGTCCTCTATTTTCTGCGCTATGAGAGTGATCTGGTCCTCAGTGGATCTGTGTTGTCTAAATCCTGCTTGCTGTGGAATTAATATGTGTTTTGCTTCCAGGTGCCACATCAGTCAGATGTTTATCATACGCTCCATCAGTTTACCTAGACTTCATCCTCAGCTTTCTGCAGTTCATGATTCCAATATGGCTTATAGTTTTGCCTTGCCCCTCTTGAGATGGTCTCGGTGGCTACTTGCAGTATTGCTTTGGACTTCTGCACACAACCCAGGGTCATCGTCGGCGACTCCCGGGTAACCGATCTCGTCTCCGATGATGACGTCATCATACCGGGCTACGATTCTCTGGCCCTGTTGGGCCTCTTAGAGGCACTGGATCGATCGGCTACTCACCTAGGCTTGTACGTCTCCTGGATGAAGACGAAAATCTAAAACCTCAGCAGGGGCCCCTCTGCCATGAGAATCACCGTGAACGACAACCCTGTTGCAGCCACAGAGAACTTCGTCTACCTCGGCAACAGGCAGTTCTCTGACGCACGCAGCAGCCACGACATCACCCGTAGGATAAGCTTAGCGGCTTCATCCAAGCTCTCGCTCCACAGAGTCTGGTCCTAGCAAAAGCTCTACCTGGAGATCAGACTTCGTATTTACTCCTCCTGCGTTGTCCTCATTCTCCTGTTCGGCTCAGAGTCCTGCATGACCCGCAGCGTCTTGAGGTCTTCCACCTGCACACCCAGAGGCGCATCCTCGGGATCGTGTGGCATGACATAATTTCCAGCAAGGAAGTAGTTCGACGTGCTCAACTTGCAGGCATTGTCTAAACGATTGATCGCCGTCGTCTGTCCTTCTTCGGTCAAGTTGCTCGCCTTTCCCAGGAAGTTCCAGCCCAGGAGATGCTCCGGCAGGCTGTGGGAGCGAGTTACGGGAAGAAGCCGTGCTCATTCTGGAGACGGCTTTGAGGCCGCCCTCGTAACACCTGACTAAAATAGATCGCCACTTCCCCAACAACACTACAGGTCGCCTGGGACGCGGCCATCATCCGTGGTCATGAACATGGTTATTCGACGCGACGGCCCATTGTTTCCTATGCGTACATTTGATTGATTGATTGATTGATTGACTTCACTTGTCATACACAGTAATAATAGAAACGGGACGATGATATAAATATGACAACAAGTAGAAAATGGTAAAACCTCGTAATATCAAGTCAACACAGACCAGTAGCTTACCAACCTGAACATCAACAGAGTCACAGAGCCTCCCACAACAGCAGCGACGGCAAAAAATCCTGCCAGACCACCTACGACCATAGAATTTGCTGAGGAGAATGGCAAATACGTCATAAACAATGTGTTTACTCTGTGCCTATAATTTATTACTTAGTCGCTCCACATACTGGCTACACAAAAAACGATGCCTATTACCAGTTGAACAGAAGAGAGCAGGTCGTGGTCTTCAGACTCCGCACAGACCACAACAGACTGAGGTACCACCTATTCAATAAACTGAAGATTGGGTGGCACTGACGAATGCACCTGTGGTACAGTGAAAATGACCGCTGAACATCTGCTGCAAAATTGCCCGACATACGAGGACCAGAGAAAGCACATGTGGCCATTACCAGTGCCAACACTAGACAAGCTCTATGGCAGTGTCGACAGCCTCAGGATGACAGCTGCTTTCTTCGAACAAATTCAAGTTGACGTCTGACAGCGTACGAAGAAGAAGAAGAAGAAGAAGAAGAAGAAGAAGAATAAGAATAAGAAGAAGAAGAAGAAGAAGAAGAAGAAGCTTAGTCGCTCCGCTTCTAGTCTGAAGTGTAGAGATTTGCCAGGAAGAACCCTAGACTATTATATCCGATGTTTTCTGATTGGGCTGGCTGCAGCTCTTAAAACCCATGCATTTATGAATGCTTGTACATTATTGTACACATTTGTACAGTAATAAACAAGGGAATTATTCGTTTTCATCTGACAGAGGTCACACATCTGTAGCCCTCAGCATTCATGTCTTAATCGAGGACTATATATTATGTATGTAACAAAAATGGCGCCGTAACTGACTGCGAGTCTACATTGTTCTAATGTTTTAGTTCGTTATGGATGCCGCCAGACAACGGCTTTGCCTGGAATTCACACTAGTCGACGACTTACATTTGTGTTTAAGGAAACGTGTTGTTCTTTTCCATTTGGACTGGTTTTATTGGTCCCTTCTTTGTGATTTCTTCCGTCCGATTATTCTGGAATGGACATCGGCTATATGAATAGCACTACGCTTAAACATGTGTCGTATTTCACGGTCTAGTTCAAACGCCTGAAAATTGTTACACTACTATAATGGATTCAACACAGCCCGGAAGAGATGTCCAACTTACTGACATGCTGAGTGATGTCTCTACGACTTCTTGCAGTTATAGGAAAGACAAGACACACGTTAGATGTCATTCCCCCTCCGCTGCCTTGCGGGATACATGTTTACGGGAAAGGCTTCGGGATTAAACCCTGAGGAAAAATCTGCTTCCTATGCTATCTCCAGTGGTGTTAATCAAATCTTGCAGCTGGCCAAGGGTAGCTCAAGACTAGAGAGTGAGGTTGACAAAAAGAGCTGTTGCTTTTTTCCCTTTAATCCAAATCATCGCGCAAGTCACCCATTTCAGCGGACACAGCAAGAGAAAAGACTGTTCACACGGCTGAACAAAGAGAGTGGTCTCCATCACTTGTGATAGATGAACATCATCTTATACATACATTGCAGGAATAAGCAGGGGATTATTTCGTTTTCCTGGAACATCAAACACACTTTTTATCTGGAAAAAAAGTTAATTGTTTTAGCCAAAGCCTGATCAAAAAGCAGACAGATATAGAATAAATGAAACATACTGCCAACAGTCTGCTCACATGATGGTCCATTATGCAGCTTTAAACTCTTTACCAGTCTCTATCAAGCATTTGTACCCTAGAAAAACTAAGACATAATTTCTAGGCCTCAGTTAAACCTTGCATAAGAACTATTTCATCTATTGACCAAAGAATAGAAAATGATCTGCAAGTTAAAATTACACAACAATAATATTCTATTACATTTTCATTGATTTAATGTAATTATATGCATGCAATAACATATATTGAACCAAGACCGGGTAAACAGGGGAAGTAACTATAAATCTCTTCTTGTTGATTACCCACCATGAGTTGGTTCACTGTTTTGTGCGCCCTGAAGAGGACGTTAAGTGGCGAGTTGTAGTAGCTTTAATCACATCTCGAGCGTGCTGATGAAGGTGGGCTGCGGTCTTTCAGGTGGTTTTGCTATGCTTGGTTTCATCTGCGTGGCGCTCACTACTACGGGGATCACATCGATCAACATCTTGTCAGCCAGGATGCCTTTAAAACAGCCTGTTTCCAGAGAACGCTGTATTGAAGAGAGATTTTGGTCTTGGTCAGTGTATTGTCCCTGACCTTGACACGACGTCCTGGCCAGTATGTTGTGCCTGACCTTGACACGACGTCCTGGTCAGTATGTTGTGCCTGACCTTGACACGATGTCCTGACCAGTTTGTAGTGCCTGACCTTGACACGGCGTCCTGGTCAGTATGTTGTCCCTGACCTTGACACGACGTCCTGGCCAGTATGTTGTGCCTGACCTTGGCACGGCGTCCTGGTCAGTATGTTGTCTCTGACTTGACACGACGTCCTGGTCAGTATGTTGTCCCTGACCTTGACACGACGTCCTGGTCAGAATGGTGTGCCTGACCTTGACACGACGTCCTGTTCAGTATGTTATGCCTGACTGAACTAGCTCTGAGTTGCCTCTATAACGCTCTTACAGTTGCCAAATGGCTCGTTGTCTAAATAGTGACGCGTAATCCTAAAGGTCAATGGGCAACGTACCGTTTGCATAACTAGAAGAGTCGAGCGACATTACTCGGGCGCGAATTTTGGGGTGTGACTGCAGCAAATGTCTGATCGTAGAATGATCGATGCGTGTGTTGACAGCAAGAACAGGAGATGTGTTCGCAGACGATCTATATGGCCGCTGATCGCTTCTCACCAGATGTTCACGTAAGGGGCAATTGTTCCCTTTCAGGTTGTGATGGGTGTTGGCAGCCACCCTACGCAAAAGACCATTACCAATAAAAGCAGACTACAAACAAATGGATCCAGGATTTCTCATAGGCTGGGGTGGCTCAACCCAAATTTCGTGTTGGGGTCCTATGCTCAGCCAACTGGAGTGATGGGTTTAGTGATGATGATGATGATGATGTAATCCATTTAGCTGGGAGCTGGTGACAGCCCAGTTCCCCCTGGACAAAAGCACATACATTCTTCAGTTGGTATGGGGTATGTCGGGTATGTTGTGTATAAGGGTGTGCTGTGTTAGCAGCTGATTCTGTGGGTTTGTTAACCCTGGGCACAAGGGCCAAGATGTTCTTAACTGATCCCTAGTGGTGGTTACAGAATGTGTAATTTAGTTTACGTATTGACTCTGTTCTTTCCAGATGTTAGTTGAGATAGGCATGGCCTGTCAGATCAAACTATGTCCCATTCTTTTCAATTGCTTGACACATTCCGGAGGCTCTGGTTATACTTGAAATCTAAAAATATATTCAGCCTGTCTGGGAATTAGCCAACTGTTTTAATCATTTCTGTTTGTAGTTGTTTTTCAGGATATACCCACAGGTCTGTTTGTAGTTGTTTCTCAGGATATACCTGCAGGTCTGTTTGTAGTTGTTTCTCAGGATATACCAGCATGTCCTTTTCTAGTTGTCTCTCATGATATACCCTCAGGTCATTTTGTAGTTGTCTCCTGGGATATACCAGCATATCTGTTTGTAGTTGTCTCTCAGGAAATACCAGCATGTCTGTTTGTAGTTGTCTCTCAGGATTTATCAGCATGTCTGTTTGTAGTTGTCTCTCAGGATATACCAGCAGGTCTGTTTGAAGTGGTTTCTCAGAATATACCAGCAGGTCTGTTTGTAGTTGTTTCTCAGGATATACCAGCAGATCTGTTTTGTATCACAAGGTAGTGACTGTGGTAGTCTTGATCCACTTCTGGTAGGCTCATCAGCCTTTTCCTTTACTGATACTTCAACATGGCCAGGTATCCGCTAAGCACAACTTGAGTTCCATAAGAGGTGGACAATTGGTCAATTAATTTGTAGATGTTACTAACATCGGAGAGGTTCTGTTTTCCAAGGCTTGAAGTGTCTCGTTTTTTAGTATGAGACTACTGGGCTACATTCAGTGTGAGGCATCTGGGCTACAGATAGTTTGAGGTCCCTGGGCTATAGACAGTGTGAGACCCCTGACCTACAGACAGTGTGAGGCCATTGGGGTACATATAGTGTGAGGCCCTTGAGCTACAGACAGTGTGAGACCCTTTGGTTACATATAGTTTTGGACTACTGGGCTACAGATAGTGTGTGACCCTTTTGCTACATACAGTTTAAGGCCCCTGAGCTGCAGATAGTTTGAGACTACTGGGCTACAGATAGTGTGAGGTCCCTGAAATACAGACAGTGTGAGGTACTGGGCTACATATAATATGAGGCCCTGGTCTACAGATAGTGTGAGACCCATAAACTACAGACAGTGTGAAGCCCTGGGCCACAGATAGCGTGAGACCCATAAACTACAGACAGTGTGAGGCCCTGGTCTACAGATAGTGTGAGACCAATAAACCATAGACAGTGTGAGGCCCTGGTCTACAGATAGTGTGAGACCCATAAACTACAGACAGTGTGAAGCCCTGGGCTACAGATAGCGTGAGACCCATAAACTACAGACAGTGTGAAGCCCTGGGCTACAGATAGCGTGAGACCCATAAACTACAGACAGTATGAAGCCCTTGGCTACAGATAGTGTGAGACCAATAAACAACAGACAGTGTGAGGCCCTGGTCTACAGATAGTGTGAGACCAATAAACCATAGACAGTGTGAGGCCCCGGTCTACAGATAGTGTGAGACCAATAAACCACAGACAGTGTGAGGCCTTGGTCTACAGACAATGTGAGACCCATAATCCACAGGCAGTGTGAGGCCCTTGGCTACACATAGCGTGAAACCCATAAACTACTGACAGTGTGAGACCCTGAGTTACAGATAACGTAAAGACCATGGGATCCAGATAGTGAGACCCCTAGAAGTATGTACAATATCATTAAAGAAAGAAGCAAAGAAAAAAAAGTTTAATGTATTATTGACGGCCTATGGGTTGCACTCCTGCCCCACATCCCCACGCACCTACAAAGCCCATGCGTTTATTCGGCCCTGTATCAAAATAATGAATAGAAAATACAACTATACATTTGCACACTGTATGACTGTGAGGCCCTATGTACGTAACTATTTTGTAAGTTTATTTCTCCTATTTATATTTTCTTTAAACAAGATCTCTAGTGGAACCTCAAAGGAATATGCAGAACACTCTTTGAAACACGCTACTCTAGATCCGTGATTTACCTGTGCTCGTGCATAGTATGCCAGTAAAACCGCACTCCGGCTCATCTCTGGGTGGACTTCCTTTGTTACGTGGCCACGGGAAGGACTTGCTGCTGTAGAACGTCAAAGTATTCGACTCTGGGTGGAAGACGGCGTATTTCTGGATTTGGGAAAAGATTTTGAAGAGAAAATGTCAAAGTACTGGTCTCTGGGTGGAAGTCGGCATATTTCTGGATTTGGGATAAGATGTTGAAGAGAAAACGTCAAAGTACTGGTCTCTGGGTGGAAGTCGGCATATTTCTGGATTTGGGAAAAGATCTTGAATAGAAAACGTCAAAGTACTGGTCTCTGGGTGGAAGTCGGCGTATTTCTACATTTAGAAACATACATATAATATTTAAGCTAAACTTCTTTATCAGAGAGCGTCAGAATGCTGACGTCTCACTGGACAGTTGCAGGGTTAAATCCCTCTTATCGACACGCTCCAAGCGACCCATTTGTAAACGGCCATCTGGCATGCTATTAAGGAAAGAGAAAACAGCGAAGCAGGGATCTGGCTAACCCATCTCATAGAAAGCTGAGGCCAAGTGCAATAAAGTTTTCAAAACTATATCTTCGACAGCAGTATCTACTTCTGGACTTTCTCGAGACCACCAAAATAACATCCAAAGTTGCTTCCTCTCTGTGTGCCCAGTTAATTGTCTAATCACTCCATCAATTCAACTACCTATCTATTCATCAATACATTAATCATTCTACACAAACATCCATATATTGACCAATTTGAGCATTTATTTATTCTGTGCGACAACATTCTTTCGTATGTTCTGTAATACACAGCAAGTCTCTGTTAACCCATTATGTGTCCATCATCCGTACATTTTTCACCGACCTACTTACATATTTATATAAAGGCATTGTCTTAATGAAGGCCTTATTTGTAGGGTGCAGAGCTGTTTAGCGCTGATTAATCCACTCATTCTTTCATCCATCTATAAATCCACTCATCCGTCCATCCATCTATCAATCCACTCATCCGTCCATCCGTCTAACAATCAACTCATCCGTTCATCCATCTATCAATCCACTCATCCGTCCATCCATCTATCAATCCACTCATCCGTCCATCCGTCTATCAATCCACTCACCCGGGCATGCATGTCAATCCATTCACCCGTCCATCCGTCTATCAATCCATTCACCCGTCCATCCGTCTATTAATCCATTCACTCGACCATCCGTCTATCAATCCACTCACCCGTCCATCCGCCTATCAATCCATTCACCCGTCCATCCATCTATCAATCCACTCACCCGTCCATCCGCCTATCAATCCATTCACCCGTCCATCCATCTATCAATCCACTCACCCGTCCATCCGTCTATCAATCCACTCAAACGTCCATCCATCTATCAATCCACTGATCTGTTCATCCATCTTACAATCCATTCACCTGTCCATCCATCTTTCAATCTATTTATCCGTCGATCCATCTATTAATCCACTGATTTGTACATCCATCTATCTATCCATTCATCTTTCCATCCATCTTTCAATCCATTCAACCTTCCATCCATTGTTCAATCCATTTATCCGTCCACCCATCTATCAATCCACTGTTCTGTCCATCCATCTATCAACCCCTAACTCCTCAGCCACACACCAATCCCCTACACCACACCCCCGCAACCTACCTCACCAACTTACCTGAAACTGCTGTGAGGTTGGATTCAATGCTGTGATCGTGACGTCAGAGTTTCTGTCCCCGTCTTTGTTCACCGTCACTCTACCTGTGATACCTGGCACAGGTAAGAAACATCTTTAAGTGTTCAGTTATAAGTTGAAATAGCGCCATGGGTTTGTTGTTGCCCTCTCTGTCTCAATAGTTCCTCCATCTGCCCATAAGGAGGTGTAGAAGTGTAAACACGTGACGTTGGTAGTTGTGGCATGATGGAGTAGTTGCCTCCGTTCGGTCATCATGCAGGCTACTAGAGGTAGAAACATCGTTACCTCTAAACATGTTTGCTCGTACATTAGCCAACAATCTGATCTTTCTTATTCATAGCTTTTTTTGAACGCTTCTATTGATAGCTTTTAATGATAACTTTTACTGAGAGCTCTTATTGAAAGCTTTTATTGATAGCTTTTATTGATAGCTTTTATTGATAGCTTTTACTGAGAGCTCTTATTGAAAGCTTTTATTGATAGCTTTTATTGATAGCTTTTACTGAGAGCTCTTATTGAAAGCTTTTATTGATAGCTTTTATTGATAGCTTTTATTGATAGGTTTTGCTGAGAGATCTTATTGAAAGCTCTTATTGAAAGCTCTTATTGAAAGCGTTTAGTTAACTGAAGAACTGAGACGCTATTACAGTCAGGCACAACATACGGATCAGGACGTCGCGTCAGGGTCAGGCACAATACACTGACCAAGACTACAATCTCTTTTCCATGTAGTGTTCCCTGGAAACAGACTGTTTTCAAGGCAGCATGGCTGAAGAGATGTGGATCGATGGAATCCCTGTAGTAGTGAGCGCCACGCATAGGAAGCCAAGCATTGCACAACTGCCTGGAAGACCTCGGCCCACCTTCATCAGCATGCTTGGGAAGTGAGGAAAGTTGCTACAACTCGCCACCTTACAATCTTTTCATGGCGCACAAAAAAAGAAACTTACTCAATGTGGGCATTAAACAACAACAATAACAACAACAACAACAACATTTCGCTTGACCTGATCCATGTTCGGATGTGTGTTAGGTGCGTGTCTTTGCAGTTCTCCAATTGTAACCAGCTTGCCGAGCACCTAGAGACATACTAGGCGTTTTAAAATGAAACCGGACCTAACTACAACAAGTGAACATGCGTACGGTGGACATGATGAAGTCACTTCTGGTGTAAACAGCACATACAAACCGTAAAGTTTGCAAAATTTCATTATCCTCCGACTCATAGTTTCCTCGGCAGACCGTTGAAAACATGGTGGGTGCGATACGGAATCCGTCCAGAGTTAATCAACGAGCGGTGATTCGGTTTCTAACAGATGAAGGATGTCGACCAATTTACATTCATTGCAGAATGCAGGCAGTGTATGGTGACAAAAGTGATACGGATTCCGTATCACCCGCCATGTTTTTAACGGTCTGCTGAGGAAACTATGTGTCGGAGGATAATTCAATTTTGCAAACTTGACGGCTGGTATGTGCTATTTATATCAGAATTGATGTCAGCATGTGCATCGTACATATGTTGACTTGGTTAGTAAAGTCCGGTTTCATTTAAACACGAATCGTATATTTCACGAGTGAGACATGTTAAACCCTCAAAGTTTGATGGATATTGGACAGGTCATTCAAAAGTGTTAAACCGGTAAAGTTAGTCACATAGCAGACATTGATGTCGGGGATGAAGTGTTAGAGACTTCACTATGCTAAGCCCCAGCTTTGTGAGGTGGTGTGGCCAGTTCCCTTCCATACTACCTTTTGCCTCCCCTAGCCGTCAGCCAGATACCAATTTTCAGCTGGGTAGACTAGAGCTACGGTAGCGGAAGTTTAGTCCAATACCTTTGCCATGACAAGCGAGTACTCTACCGCTGCGCTGTAACATATACAAATGTTCAATTTCACTCACTCGTAATCTCGTGGCCCCTTGTTGCACTACAGTTTCAGAAACTTTCGTGTGTAAGTTCGTACGGGTTTACCTGTAACGTCCAAGAAACATGCTTGAAAAACGTAGTTATCATATTTACTTGTGTTAATCTGCCAAAGGTTATTTTACGTGAACTGAGTGTGCACGGGTCTTCCGAGTATATCGTCCGTCACTTACAAGAGTAGACACCGATCTCACTTTCCGCGAAATCGGGGGAGGGAGAGGGCGCTTGAAACCAGCGGATCAGAATCACACACCTCTCTCGCTTTCGTTCTTGTTGTCATACTAAACTTCTCTTTGCCTTCTTTAGTCCACCCAACCATCGATTCTTGAAACGTTTTCTCCATACACCCATCCATCCATTCTTCCATTCAAACGTCCATGTGTGCATTCATCTCTCCATGCTTTCCTTAATTCACCCAACTATCCATCTTATCACGGCCCTATCCACCCAGCTGCCCACCCGGCACTATCCATCCATTCACCATGCCATCCATTTAACAATCATACAACCATCCACCAATCACTCACCTGTAAAGGTACGGTTCCAAATGCGCCTAGTTAGTGCTAAGCCATCGTAGGGGTCTCCTTCCTCTGTTATGGTTTCGTTGACAACGGTAGCGTATATGGTAACAGCGTCATAGTAACGAGCCAGAAATGTGTTTGGCTGTGGAATGATGAAAATAAGGATGAGTGAAGTTCAACGGAAATCACTGTTGAAATTGTTGTTGTCTCTTAAAAATATGTTTACTTCTTTGATGTAAATGAAAATGCACTGGTAGCGACAGGCTCTGGTCTAACAAGTTATAAATCGATAAATGACGAACTGCTAACGATGGGTCGCTATAGCTGAAAGATAAATAGTTTTTTGTTTGTTCGTCTTTTTTGCGTTCGCCTTATTTTTCTAATCCCTTAGGCGGCGTGCGTTGCACTGTGGTTTTTATCTTGCGCCTGTCGGCCCAGTGCATCCGACTTCAGCATGCATTTTATGTAAGGGCCTGCTTCCTCCTGCATTTTCTAAGGGTTTTCTTCCCCGGGGTAACGGCCGGTGCTGTGATGAGGATTGAACCCAGCACCTTCCGGTTGTGAGCCGTGCCACTTAACCACTAGGCCACGCCGTCCCCGGATAAGTAGTTTGACTTTCAAGAAACGAAAGTGCGAAACAATAGGTACTCCTTCCTCTTCAATCATCTAATGCTTTGATTCTCGCCTAGTGATGTTCACGAACGAGACTGTCCGTCTTAGGTCTTCGCCAGTCCCCCACAGTTTTTAAAGAATGGTCAGTTCCCCGGGCCAGACTATCTTTCTTTGGTCTGCATAAGTGTGGCAGTCTTGCAGGAAGAAATGTTCTCGTGTCTGCTTAGGGGCTCCGCAGTTGCAAAGTAGCGGTGTCTCTAAGACTCACTCTGTGGAAGTAGGCCTTGAGACTGCATTGTTCCGTTCTGAGTCCGAAAAGCTTTGAGCAATCATCTGTGCCAAATTTATTTATGCTGTAATTGTGTGGCTTGTATGCTTTGTGCTGGTCTCTCTATTCCCTCCTCATGGGTGCCCCGAACCCTGCAACTGTAAAGTCGCCGTTTGTCCCAAAAGAGATGAGATCGGGCACCTAGTCTTAACAGAGACAGACGATACACTCGGAGTCCAATGTACACGCTGCGCATAGAAAAGAACCCGGCTATTAGCTACAATCAGTTTAAACATTATAAATGAAATATTATTTCTCTATAGTGACCGACATGAAGGCTACACGAAAGCGGCTCCGCTAACATGGAATAAAATCCCAACAGACCTGTAATCTATTTGTCTGCACACAAGATTGCAAGTATATACAAAAAGACTTCTGCATTCTCCAAGAGGGATAAAACACTTTGTACTGTAAACAGTTACACAATAAAAGCCATAAACAAACAGCTAGTATTTTAAGAGCAGTGAAACAAATATGTTATGTCAAGACAGCGGGTAGTGATCGCTATTTGAAGGACAAACACACATATGTTATGTCAAGACAGCGGGTAGTGATCGCTATTTGAAGGACAAACACACATATATTATGTCAAGACAGCGGCTAGTGATCGCTATTTGAAGAGAAATGACACACACATATGTTATGTTTTTTGCCTTGTCAACCTGAGATGAGTTGGCGTGTATATATCACAGTTACATGCCCCGCCGGGAGCTAAATGATTGATTTGATTGACACCACGAAATGTTCCAATCATTGAGGTCCGTCCTGTACACGTATCGGGCAGATTAATAAAGGTAGATTACTGTGACAGTGTACATGTAGATTGCAGGCTTAATCTTTCGAGCATAGGGGGGTGGGGAAGGGGTATAAAGACGCAGGGGGTAACAAATCGGGTTCTGGTCAGACTGATGGGTTGCGTATAGTCGGGGCGGGGGTCGAGTATAGAGGGACACCTGAGAAAAGTAAGTATGTGATCAATTCTTAAATATGTCATTTTGTAACGCCGAGTATATGCAAGCAGACATATACTTGAAGATGACGACGACGAAGAAGAAGGAGAAGAAGAAAAAGAAGAAGAAGAAGAAGAAGAAGAAGAAAAAGGTGACGCAGAAGAAGGAGAGGAATTAGAAGATGAAAAATAGGACGATGAAGATGAAAAACATATAGAAGACGAATAAGAACAATGAGAGGAAGAAGAAAACGAAGAGAAGAAGAAGAAGAAGAAGAAGAAGAAGAAGAAGAAGAACAAGAAGAAGAAGAAGAAGAAGAAGAAACAAGAAAAAGATTAAAAAGCAAAAGGTGAAAGCAAAGAAAAAAGAAAAGAGGGGAATAATCAGAAAAATGAAATGAAGAAGTTGACTACTATCGCCATGTAATGAGCAGGATTTCGTGTGGTTGCGTCCTATTTCGCGTGGCTGCTCATGCGTGTATGATAAAACGTCTTGGCCGTCGACTGTAAATTAGTGCTCGCCTTTAAGGCATACAATGGTGATTGTTAGTGCATAACAGTTACAGGGAATGCCTCGGTGATTGTGGTAGATGACGTACCACAATCGTACCTGTCATTCACCGCCCACAAGCATGCTATACTCATCCACACAAGAGAATGCCCACCATGTTTATGAGCCTAATTATTTATCCGACATTCATTGCATTAGTTAAGCGCAGATCCTTCTTCTTCTTCAGATTGTTGGAGTCTTTCTTCGTAACTGTAATTCTGGATTCCCACTATCAGCTTTGTTGCTCTTTTGGGTATTCCTTCCCAGCATGTTTATATCTCCTCTACGATAAGGACTCTACACCTTTACACAGTATCCAATCTAAGTCTGACTAATGTTTTATACAGTTTGACTATCACTTCCTTGCTCCTACGTTTAATATTTCTTTTTATCATACCTAACATTGCGTTTGCCTTTTTCACTGCCACCTGGACTTGCTGACTCACTTTATCTGTATGATCTATTATAGCCCATAGGTCCCTTTGCTTTTCTATCATTCTAATATTGTTCTCACCCATTCTGTAATTATTTTCCATATTGGATCTATCTATGTGGAAGACTGTACATTTATTTACATTAAACACCATTTGACAAGTCAAAGACCATTCTCAAATTTTATCTAAATCCGACTTCAAAATATCTATCTCTGCATTAGATGAGACACTACTGTATAGTTTTGTGTCATCCGCGAATTTTGCAATCATGAATCGGATATCAATGTCCAGGTCGTTTATATATATCATAAACAAAATTGGCCCCAAAACCGAGCCCTGTGGCATCTCCACTTTTCACGTCACACCACTCAGAATACTTCTTATTTATGCCCACTTTTTTGTCTTTTTTCCGTTAACCAACTTTCAATCCATTTTGCAACTTCCCACCTATGACATGTGATTTTAACTTTCTAATAATTTGATGAGGTGCTCTATAAAATGGCTTAAATCATTCGCAATATCATAAACGGTTCATGCACTGATCCCCATAAACTTGTTTTAACTTTTTATGAGTCTCCGTTAACATTTTGAAGTAATGCGATGTTTATTTGCTGCTCATGAAATTATGACGTCTCGAGAAACGCAAAACACAATACACACAAGTAAACAAACAACTGCAATATAACACCCAATCACAACAGTAAAACTGGCTGGAAGTTTCAGTGATATCGCTTTGATGAATAATTTTAAAAAGAACTAGACATTTTTTTTAAAAACTATACCTAGTACAGTGGTGACCTTGGCCAGAGGCGATGTATATGACATACAGATTCTATACATGAGCACCTTGACTGGATACATAAATGCCAACGAAAGTCGGTAAGGCGCATGATGATGGTAACGTGTGTAATATATGTCCCTTGCACGACTATGTGCACAAAGAGCAATATTTGATTTCTTGCAATGTATGGATTCCTTTAGCAATGAAAGCTACAGGTGGTTGTCCCACCATCAATATGTCAGATCTTTTTCTGCTTGGTTCAGTAAGTAAATGCACGAATAGAGCGGAACAGATGTGTAGATATTGCAATTATAAGTGGGATGTAAGGAATATCGATTTGATCGGCAGTTTGAGTGTTGCAACATCGTTTAGGGACGGATATTGGAGAAATATGGTTTGTGAAAGACTATTTCACATATTCGTGTGCAAAGATCGCTTGCTCAAGGCAAAGAATGTGAGTATGTTCTAATATGTATGTTTATGTGTATCACCTAAATGTTTGCCAGCGCAGACCTGTGAGCGAAATAGGGGTGAAAATGTTCACTACTGCACTGAGATCGTGTTGTAAGAAGTGATTAACATTGATGTCTACCTCCTGTAGAAGATCCAAATCACATAATATGCACATCGTGACGTTTTATCAAGCTAAAAACTTAGTGAGTGTAGCGCAGTTTGTTCTTAGTTTGAAACAATAGGCTATTTATAACACAAGGACAACAGAGGTAATGACGACTTGCTATCATGTGGATCTGAAGATGTAGAAGATACTGCAAATAGCTTTATTGATAATCTTACTTATACCTGTAATGTTATAATGTATTTAGTCAGATGTACAGGTAGGTATGTAAGTGGGCAAGTATGTAGGTAAGCGGACAGGTGGAAGGACATGCATACAGCATTGCTTTGTTGGTAAATAGTTAGATATATATGTATCTTTGCAAATACGTAAGTAGGCGGTAGGTATGTAAGCGTGTAGGTAGATAGCTAGGTAAGCAGGTAGGTAGGTAGATATGTAAGCAGGTAAGTAGGAAGGTAAGTGTGATGGGTAGGTGAGTGTATGTGGGTAGTTAGGTAGGTAGGTAGGTAAGACAGGAGGTGGGATGAATAGATGAGTAGGTAGGTAGGTATCTTGGACAGGTGGGTAGGTGGGTGTATGTAGGTATATGAGTGGGTAGGAAGATATGTATTTATGTATATAGGTAGATGAGGTAGGTAGATAGGTGGGTGCATGTAGGCAGGTGAGGAGGTAGTTAGATAGGTGGGTGTATGCAGGTAGGTGAGGAGGTAAGTAGGTAGGTGGGTGTATGTAGATAGATGACTGGGTATGTAGTTAGATGAAGAAGTAGATAGATGGGTGGGTGTATGTAGGTAGATCAGGAGGTAGGTAGGTAGATAGGTGTATGTAAGTAGATGAGCAGGTGAGTTTTTAGTTTGGTTGGTTGGTTTGTGTAATTAGAATAGTTGGTAGGTAAGTAGATATGGGAGGTAGGTAGGTGAATGTTGGTAGCTGGGTGGGTAGGTAAGTAGATATAATGGGTATGCAATTATATAAGAAACAGCAAGTTGGTTGGTAGGTAGAGGTTGGTGTGGTTGAATGGATGAATGGCTCGATGGATGAATGGATAATAATAATAATAATAATGCTCCATTAGCCGTTAAAGACCCGTTGCGTCGAACGACCACTACCATATCCAACTGCTGAGGCTATAGTCATGCGTAGCGCGTCGACCGAAATCCCTACAGACTCCCTAGGTGGAGCCGAGTACCCCGCTGCTTCGGGATGAGGGCCGCGAGGAGTATGTGTTAGACCAATGTTTGTGTCAGGCTTTCTGTGTCTGTCCGTGTCTGACTCCCTGTTTTTTCGTGTTCCGCCTCCGAGACCTCTGGATTGTGTCCACCTTCGGGTCAGCATGACTCCTACTGTGCTGAGAATACGAGGTTAGGAGAGGTATCGTGTAACCTCAGATGGAAGGGCGTAGGAGGTAGGCGGCTTTAGTTCGAGCAGGGAGGTCCTTGAGTAGTGATAACCTGGACTGAATTATGAGTGCAGTTAAGCGGATGGTTGAACGCCATTTTGGACACGTTTCCCACGGTTTAAGCCAGGAATGAAATGCAGCATAACAAACAGGATAACAGATCGACACCACATCAATTCTACAGAATAAAGTCCTTTATACCACAAGAGTTGTTAATTATAATCCGAAAAATTATAAGCAATTACCTATATATGTTTTATTCTGGTGCACGAAGTAAGCCAATACCTACATATGATTTTGTTCTGCTGCACGAAGTAAGCCAATACCTTTATATGTTTTTTGTTCTGCTGCACGAAGTAAGCAAATACCTATATATGTTTTTTGTTCTGCTGCACGAAGTAAGCCAATACCTATATATGTTTTTGTTCTGCTGCACGAAGTAAGCCAATACCTATATATGATTTTGTTCTCGTGCGCGAACTGAGCCATTACATATGTTTTTGTACTGGTGCGTGAAGAGAGTCATTACATATACGTGTTTTTGTACTGGTGCGTGAAGAGAGCCATTACATTTACGTGTTTTTGTACTGGTGCGCGAAGAGAGCCATTAAAAATACGTGTTTTTGGTCTGGTGCGCGAACTGAGTCATTACCTGGATATGTTTTTGTTCTGTTTCGCGAACTGAGTCATTACCCATTAGGGAAAACCAAATGTACTGTTAGACCAATGCTGCAGCACCTGGTGTGACAGGTAAACGATACTGACGAATGAACTGGTGAGTGCTGGAAACGATATTTTAGTCCAGTTTGAGCCAATTAGCGGCTTGTCAATAACATACCGTGCAAGGGCCTGTTACAACTTTCTGTCAGATTACATCGCTTTTTGCATGCTGTCTCTTGTAGTGGTCCTGACATGTAACGAATTTATGGTCATAAAGAGTAATAAAAGCCAGGTGAAACATACTAATCGAGACCAGCCCTCCCCCTCCCCCAAATTTCCTTCTCCCCCCCCCCCCCCTCACTCCCACCACCTCTCCTTTTACGTCGATTTTCATTTTCCTGAAAAATTAACTGTGTTCCGTCTGATCAGAGAGGTGGTGGTTGATAATAGTGGAGAGTTTACTGATGAGGCTCGCATACAACTACAGTCACCTTCTGAAGTCCATCTCGGGTATAAGAAAAGCCAGTGTAAACCGCTACCAATGGGGCGTTGTCGACAGTCAGCTTAGCTCAGTTGGTAGCTTCAAACAAGAGCATCTGAAAATAGTTAGATAACAGACACGGCCATTGAAGATAAAGTGTTAGAGATTTCACCGTAACTGATCTCAACATTTTAGTGAAGTAGCAGTGATCTGTTCCCTTCCACGTTTACTTGCCTCCCGCTATAGTTAGTCAGGTAACTATTTACAGCACGGTAGACTAGCTTATTGCATTTTGGGAGCGAGCCTATGTCAGACCTTTCAAGCATATCGTAAAAGAACGAATACAACATATGGGGATCAAATGTAAGCGTCCGAGTCGCAGTGGGGTAGGTACACCCGTCTACCTGATAAAAATATATAGAAGCAGGTAAATTAAAAGAAACATATTTATACCATTTGAAGAAGCAAAACATAGCTCAAAAAGTAAATAAAGCAGCAAACAATAGACTTTGAAAAAAACTTGCTCATAGGATCAAGACTGATAGTAGCAGTTTCTTTTCTAATGTTAGAAATAAACAAAGAACCAAAGACAAAGTAGGCCATCTCATAGATAGCACACGAAAAATAATAAGTGAGAATAGTGATGCTGTTAATGTACTCAGTACTTAGGCACAGTATACACCAAAGAGGGCTGCTCCAAGATCTCAGAGCCCGTAGATATTTTTTTTAAAGACATAGATTAAAATCAATTTGTTTTTCTGAGTGAATGGTTTTTAAATAAATGGAGAGGTTGGAAGTGTAGAAATGTCCAGGTCAAGATGGTATTAATCAAATAGTACTGTTTGAAATAGAGATCTGTTAGCAAAACCTTTGGCCATATTATGTTTAATCTAATCAGAAATAGTCAGCATGGGTTTACTAGATAGAGATCGTGCTTATCAAATCTATCAGAATTCATGGAGGAGGTTACGAAAATGATAGATAGAGAAGAGCCAGTGGGTGTTATTTATATATATTGTGCAAAGGTTTTTCATAAAATATCTCATCAAATATTATTTAGGAGTTTAAAATCACATTAAATAGATGGATAAAGTACCAAACGGATTGAAAATTGGTAAACGGGAAGAAGGCAGAGAGTTGCCATAAATAAAAAGTACTCTGAGGGGTGTGAAGTCAAAAGGGGAGTGCCACATGGCTCTGTTTTTTTACCCATTTTGTTCTCAATATATATAAACGATTTGGACACCGATATCGGATCCATAATTGCAAAATTCGCGGATGACACAAAAGTATACAGTAGTGTCTCATCTAAGAAAGAGGTGAATATATTGAGGTCGGATTTAGATAAAATTCGAGAACGATCGGAGAGCTGGCAAAATAAAGTTTAATTAAGAAAAATGTACAGCCCCTACATAGATAGGTCCAATATCGAACATAATTACAGAATGAAAGTGAACCATTTTTGAAAGATTAAAAAGGAAAGGGACCTAAGGTTCATAATAGAATATACAGGTAAAGTGAGTGAGCAAGTCAAATGCAATGTTCCGTAAGACAGCAAGAAATATTAAATATAGGAGCAAGAAAGTGATTGTCAAACTGTATAAAGCGTTAGTTAAATCTACATTGGAGTACTGTGTAAAGGAATGGAGTCTTTATCGAAAAGAAGATATACCATGCTGGAAAGGATACAAAGAAGAGTGATACAACTGATAGTGAGATTTCAGAATTAGATTTATGAGGAAGAGCAAGAAAAACCGGTCTAAATTGTTTAGAAAATAGAAGAATCCGAGGTGACTTAATACAATACGCCCCAATAAACAAAACCGCTTCCAACTATATCTCTGATTTGCATACATCGTCACAAATTTGGTCGGAACGCCCCTGCTACCCTTTGTTGGTTTCAGGTATGCCATACTTTTGTATGTATGTTATCATTGAGTGGAGGTCAGTGACATCAGCGGCTCCATGTCTGCCCCCACTGCCTTGTGGGATGTCTGATCGTAAGAAGGGCTTCATGAGAAAACCCTAAAAATATGCATCCTCTTCTCCCATCAGTGGCATTGACCATGTCTTGCCATTGAATACTGGTTGCTGAGAACGAGAGAGTGAGGCCGACGTGCGCAACTCTCCTTCACTATAATCAAATTCACGGGCAAGTCACTTTGTCAAGAACTTTCACAAACGCAACTGTCCAAAAGGAAAAGAACAAAAAGAATTCCCTTGATATTCGGTGCATGGAATATTCGAATCCTCATTGATCGTGCAAAAGCTAACAGACCTAAGAGAAGATCAGCTCTGATTGCCAAAGAGTTTGCCAGATCCAGAATTGATATAGCAGCTCAAAGTGCGACTCACTGCGCAGAAGAGTGCCATCTTACAAAAATTGAAGCCGGCTTTACTTTTTTTCTGGAAAAAACGTGAACTCGAAGACCGGTGTGAGTCGAATATTGGCTTTGCTATCAAATCAAGTTTGGTTAATGGTCTCTCCAGTGCTCCAGAGAGGATTACTGACCGTCTAATGGTGCTGAGGATCACTTTGACCGGAAATAAACAAGCATACATCATCAGTGCATTTTCCTTCACTATTGTAACAGTTCCAGCCTGAGCATGAGCGTTTAGGGCAGGGGTGATGTGGTTGGCGACTCTGGGAACAAAGGTACCTGAATGCGCGCTAAGGTCACTCTCCGTCTGGACACTGCGCCAAGATCACTCACCGTCTCAACAAAAGAAAAACGGAGTTGGGGGAAAGAATGTGTACAGATAGACGCTGACCTCTGGCGTTCTGATTTGGGTAGTGGGCGATAAGTGACAGACTGGTGGGCAGCAGAGAGCTTGCTGCGATATTTGAGTGACAGGTGTTCAGAGTAATTCGTTGCATTAGCGACTGATTGGAGGTATCCCCCGATTTTCATTGGTCAGCTCTGATACTGCTTGAGTCTATATAACACTAGACAAAGTTTAGCTCAAGCAGGCTGGACATGGAGAGGGAATGAGAGCGAGAGAGAGAATGTAGATAGGAGTCTATTTAGCTCACCGACTTAGTAGAAGAGCGATTGATAGACTGTTGTACGAATGTTTGTGATAGAACATGATCGCCCAAACAGCATACGCCATTGAGTCGGGGCCAGTCGCTTAAATAGGCATGTGTTGGGCATTTTGTATCTAGAGGTAATCTGAATGTGTGTTGTACGCAGGACACCTTGTGAACGAGGTATGTCCTGACGAGTTAAGCGAGTGTGTAGATAGACTAGGTGAGATCTAGATGTGTTTGTAGACACAGAGGGAACGAGTTATGTTCTAGAGTTGTGCGAGTGTACAGCTGTGTCTAGAAAAGATATAGATGTGCGTGTGATGGGTGTAGACACCGAAGGAACGATGCATGTTTCAGAGCGTGTGTATACGCAGATCGACTGAGTTGAGAGATCATATGTGAGTATATGTAGAATATATTGAATGCATCATGTCCAGATCGCCCGCCTGAGGGGATTTGAAGAACGAAGAGTTTTTTTGAGAGCGTGTTGATGATGCAGAAAAGGGGAGGACTGTGTGATATTTGTACGGCAATAGAACTGGGTTGTGATAGTTGGGAATTCCATCAATAGCTAATGCTTAAAATTGCCGCTTTAGTTAATATATATATTAACATTTATGTACTTATGAATATTTAGTTAAGATGATATATATTGTATTGTGTTGTAATTTCATTGCACTCACTTTAATAGTGTTGTAAGATTATGACATAATAAATATGCCACCTGCTGTTTGCTATGTCATTTGCTGTGTGAGGTCATGAATGTTGTGGTTGAGTGTGGTAACGTTTTAGTTAGAATACCCTAGTGCAAACAGTGGGATCTGCTACACTATGAGTAACTCGGAAGACATCAACCAAAAGTTCTACCATAATTTGGAGACACTAATCGACGATGAAGCAAAGAAAAATAAGTTGATCATTTTTGATGACACCAATGCTCGCGTGAGTGCTGACTTTGGAACGGTTGATTGACAGAAATGGCATCGTTAGCTTCAATAGTAACGGAAACCTACTCTTGAAGACCTGTGCGGCGAACAAACTTCTGATTACCAATACAGTGTTTTTTCTCCCTAACCGCAAAAAAACCACTTGGATGCATCCACTGGTACCTGATTGATTATGTCATTGTTCGCAGACCGGATCGTCAGGATGTACGTGGGACAAAGTCTATGTGTGGAAAAGAATGCTGAACGGACCACAGACTGGTGATTTCTAAAATGAACTTTGGTATCAAAGCTCCTAGGCGCCCACAAAACAGTATAACCTTATAACGTCTTAACATCCCCGGTCCAGCGCCCACAAAACAGTATAATCTCATAACGTCTTAACATCCCCGGTCCAGCGCCCACAAAACAGTATAACCTCATAACGTCTTAACATCCCCGGTCCAGCGCCCACAAAACAGTATAACCTCATAACGTCTTAACATCCCCGGTCCAGCGCCGACAAAACAGTATAACCTCATAACGTCTTAACATCCCCGGTCCAGCGCCCACAAAACAGTATAACCTCATAACGTCTTAACATCCCCGGTCCAGAGATAACTGTGAACGACAATCAGTTACTCAAGACTCTGGTAGATCTGCTAAGTAAAATGGATAACGCTGTGACTGACAGAATCCAGTTAGGCTACCTTTATCAAAACGGTTCACTCTACTGCAGTTGATGCTCTTTGCACCTCTAAACGCAGCCATCAAGATTGGTTTAATGAGAACTGTGAATTGATCAAGCAACTGCTAGACGAGAAACACCGCACCCATCGTGCAGACACTAACATCTGTGGCCAAAAAGAATGCATTTACAAGCGCTCGAGCGACTGTACAGCAACAGCTTCGTGGCTTCGTCGGAGGGCTTCTGAGATTCAGACTTTTGCTGACAGGCAAGATATGAGGAACTTTTACATTGCTTTGCAGGTTGTCTACGGTCAGTATATATCAAATCTGGCCCCGCGCTAAGTGAAGATGGCAATTCTGTAATCAGTGAGAAAGATTAGCTACTGGTAAGATTGGCCGAACATTTTGACCCTCTACTGTTAATGAAGGAGCAATAGATCATCTACCGCAAATATAATTGAATGAGATCATGGGTGATTCTCCGACCGAGCAGTTCACCTTATCTCAAACAACAAAACTCCGGAAGCTGACGCGTCCCAGCAGATATCTACTACGCTGGCGGACAAAAGATAGTTTAGAAGCTTACTCATCTATTTGGCGAAATGTGGAAGATCATTTACATAAGCATAAAGGCTGTAAACAAATATGTGATAACCAAAGAGGGATATTTCTGCTGTGCGTAGGAGGAGAAGATCTTGCACAAATTCATCTCCGCAGACTAAATCTTCACCTCAAGCGGGGGTTACTACCTGAGACTCAATGTAGCTTTAGAAAGAGCCGTGCAACCATCGATATGATATTTGCTGCAAAACAGATCCAAGAGTATTTTCAAGAAAAGGAATGTTTCTCTCTATACGACGTATGTGGACCTCACTACGGTCTTTGATACTGTCAATCCAAACGGGCTGTACAGAGTTATAGCCCGCCAAGGGTACTCGGTTACATTCGTTGCAATGGTTCGACAATGTCATGATGGCATGCGTTCCCAAATTATTGATCAGGGAAACTACTCTGACCCCTTTACTGTTACTAACGGTATGAAGCAGGGATGTGTGCTGGCCCCAGCTCCTTTCAGTACGATGTTTTCTGCCATAATGTGTAATGCCTACAGCGATTACAAATGTTGTAGTCGGGCTTCACTACCGCAGTGACTGCGGGCTATTAAATCTGAGAAGGGTCAAGGCCTAAACAAAATCCACAAGGTAATAATCATACGTGATTTACTTTATGCGGTTGACTGTGCCTTAAATTTCAATACGGAGGTTGACAGGCAGGAATAATGTATGGATCGGTTCGCCACAGCTTGTGAAAACTTCGGTCTGACCATCTCTATCACAAAAACAGAGGTCCTACACCAGCCAGCTTCAGATATTGCTTATTCAGAGCTTTCATTCAAGTTACACGGCCACTGTTTAAAAAAATGCTAACACATACCTTGGCAGTACTTTATCTCACGTTATTCACATAGATGATGAGGTGAATACAAGGATAGCAAGAGTAAGTTTTGCCTTTATCTCACGTTATTCACATAGATGATGAGGTGAATACAAGGATAGCAAGAGTAAGTTTTGCCTTTATCTCACGTTATTCACATAGATGATGAGGTGAATACAAGGATAGCAAGAGTAAGTTTTGCCTTTATCTCACGTTATTCACATATATGATGAGGTGAATACAAGGATAGTAAGAGTAAGTTTTGCCTTTATCTCACGTTATTCACATAGATGATGAGGTGAATTCAAGGATAGCAAGAGTAAGTTTTGCATTTGTTAGACTTCATACTAAGGTTTGGGATAGGCAAGAGATCAGGTCTCAAACAAATATAAAGGTCTACGTTGCAGTAGTTCTACCTACTCTCTTCTAGGAATGTAAGACCTGAACCGTACACAGTCGTCATGTGGGGAAATATAACCACCTCCACATGGGCTGCCTGCGGAATCTACTGAGGTTCAGATGACAGGCATGGGGCCAAATACAGGTGTGAGCGCGATCGGGCATGGCAAGTATACACTTCATGATATGGGATTGAAGACTGACGTCTGGTCAGGAAAAATATACTGATCAAACATGTTAGTAAGGGTCATTCAAAATATTCTGGGCAAGACTCTCACATGTAGCCCTTCCTGGAAACGGGCTGTTTTTATAGCAGCCTGGTTAACGTTGGTGTGAGCTCAACGTGATTTCCGTAGTTTAGGCCAAAGGACTGGTGCCCAAAAACCGCTGGATCAATAACAAGCCAACCAACTAACCCAACCCGTAGTAGTGAACTACACGCAGATGAAGCCAAACCAAGCACAACCACCTGGAAGACTCTGGTCCACCTTCATCATCGCTCGGGTTGTGAGGAAAGCAATGACAACCTGCCACTCACCATCCAGGGCGTACAACAGAGTAATGCAACTTATTATGAGCATTCAACAACAACAACAACCATGATATTTGTAGGACAGCTGAGATGGACTGGTCATGTGGTACGCATGTCGGATCATCGTGAGATGGGCTGGCCATGTGGTACGCATGTCGGATCATCGTGAGATGGACTGGTCATGTGGTACGCATGTCGGATCATCGTGAGATGGGCTGGTCATGTGGTACGCATGTCGGATCATCGTGAGATGGGCTGGTTATGTGGTACGCATGTCGGATCATCGTGAGATGGGCTGGTCATGTGGTACGCATGTCGGATCATCGTGAGATGGGCTGGTTATGTGGTACACATGTCGGATCATCGTGAGATGGGCTGGCCATGTGGTACGCATGTCGGATCATCGTGAGATGGGCTGGTCATGTGGTACGCATGTCGGATCATCGTGCGATGGGCTGGCCATGTGGTAAGCATGTCGGGTCACCGAGAGATGGGCTGGCCATGTGGTACGCATGACGGATCAACGTCTACCAAGAGAGCTCCTCTATGGTGGACTCCAAAATGGCAAGAGAGAAAGCGGTGGGCAGCGGAATAGATACAAACACCCACTTAAGAGATCACCGATCCAGTGCGCTATAAACCATGATGACTGGGAAATGATTGCTACCAATTGCACAGACTGGCGCTTCACTATTGCTGAGGGTGTTCAGAGACATGAGGCATCAAGAATAGATCAGGCTATCCAGATGCATTCCTTCTGCAAGTCAGCTAATATAAACCCTTCTTCAACCCCGATAGAAGGAGGTGTCTTATGTCTATGTACTAATTGAAACAGACAATTCCTGGCTCAGATTGACGTATTTAGCCATATGCGAACAGTGAATGCTGATAAAGTTGTCCTAATAAATTACGATGGAAGAACAACGTATAAGATAATCAAAGGAAAGAATAAATTATATAGCAAATGTTCCCAGTTACAATCACATACAAGAAAAAGAGGCCGCAGTTACAAATGAACTTAAAGAAATGTTCAGAAATATTTTTTTAGTCAAAGCGTGGTGATTGCTTGGAATGCATTGCCACAGGAAGTAGTGACGCCAGAGACAATTGATGAATTCAAAAATATATTGGATGCGCATAGCTTTTAGAGCAAAGAAATGTAATTGACACTTGTGGAATAGAGACTCTGCAGTGTCTTCTAAATTAGTATAAATACGTTAAGTTAAGTTATGTTGCCTATTTGTAAATGGGCACCTAATATACTTTTAAGACACACAAAAAAAACACAAAAAACACCAAGAAAAACACACAAAAAACACACAAAAAACACAAAAAACACAAAAAACACACAAAAACACATAAAAACACAAAAAACACAAAAAACACACAAAAAACAACTAAATGTAAATTGTAACCGATAATGGCGACGTCAGGATAAAGAGATCAGGATATATCTTGTAGGGTCTGACACGCTATCTTGTGCTCGATTCAGATTTAAGTGAGGAAGCTTTGCGTCATCATCGCCTGCACTCTCTAGTACTAAATTACCTCGGTCTAGTGGCATGATGGGGTAGTGCAGACGACTGGAGATAGCACATTATGCAGATTGGTATCCACCTCACGTTTACTCCCGGCAAAACAACTTGTTTAGGATGGTCAATCATTTCCGAATGTTTATGCCCTGACAGAGTCTAAGAACTGCTACATTTTATTCGCAGCTGCCAAGAGTTCTTTTACGTTCGAAGTGTGTACACGGGACCTCCGAGTTTATCGTCCGTCTCCGTTAAAGTTAATCACGCGATCTCACATCCTATAAGCCAAGGGTCACGTGAAACTTCACGATTCAATCTCCTACGGTTTGGTGTTTTCTTTTTTTCATTCCTTGAGATGCGGCGCCTTTACCTTTATAGCAACCGCCTTGAACAGAAAAAGCAGCGAGGGGAGTAATTATCCACATCACTTACAATATAAAATACAACCAAATCTATAACACTTTACCCCTGACAGCAGTGTCGGTTATACAAACATCCTGTGTATATGTTAAGTGTTTTTTAAAGGACAGAAATACGTTTCGCATTCTTTTATTATTGAAGGTAAATCAACTTCACAGCTGTTACTGAAAAAGCAAAGCGGTTTAGATAGGCTGTTCCTTATGTGACTACTAGTGATGCATGTGAGTGATCGATTTGGGAAGTCTACAATATTTGTTTACTATTCTGAGGTAAGTATATTATATATTTTGTAAGTCTAGCACGACTTGACGAATTCATAGAGAAATTAAATAGACGCCATAAAGCTATTGCAGTGAATTTATGAACTTTCAGCATTTCTTGAACACGAGAACATCAACTTGCAGCATTTCTTGACCGCGAGATCATCAACTTTCAGCATTTCTTGAACACGAGAACATCAACTTTCAGCATTTCTTGAGCACGAGAACATCAACTTTCAGCATTTCTTAAACACGAGAACATCAACTTTCAGCATTTCTTTAACACCAGAACATAAACTTTCAGCATTTCTTGAAAACGAGAACATCAACTTTCAGCATTTATTGAAAACGAAAACATCAACTTTCAGCATTTCTTGAACACGAGAACATCAACTTTCAGCATTTATTGAACACGAAAACATCAACTTTCAGCATTTCTTGAACACAAGAAGATCATCAACACACGGAACAACAAAATGAAGCCCATGGTGGAAAGCCTAAACAAAGCAATAATGCAAGCTGCCACTGAAACCATCCCAAAAGAGGCAAAGAAAAATTATAAGCCCTATTGGAATGATGAGTTGCAGAAAGCGGAAGACGCAGTCACAAATGCTAGGAACATGGCAGAGCGAGAACAATCAATAGAGGCAAATATCGCCCTCAAAGCCGGCACGACGAAATACAAATACACTCTAAACCAAACAGCAAGAGAAAGCTGGAAAAACAAAACAGAAAGCCTCAACTTAGACAAAGAAGGGAACAAACTATGGAAGTTAGTCAGAGCCATAAATGACGAAACTCCGTCAAACAAACAAATTACCATCAAGCGGGGCGAAAACTTGCTGACTGGAAAAAAAGGCGCAAACGCCTTTGTTGAACACTATGCCAGAGCGAACCACATAGATGTCCCTGCAGATAGACATACAGACATTAATGAAGAGCAAAAGGGGCACGACAACATCAATATGGCACCAGAAGAGCATATGATAGCAAAATTAACAATGAATGAAATGGAAGAGGCCATGAGAACATTAAAGAAAAGGAAATCTCCCGGAAAAGACGGGATAACAAACGAAATGCTGATGGGGCTGGGCCAAACAGCAAAGAGGAAACTGCTATCAGTCCTGAAACAAAGCTGGAAAAGGGGTATTGTACCCCAGGCATGGAAAGACGCAGTACTTGTACCAGTACCAAAGAAAGGAAAAGACAAAACAGATCCAAATGGATACATCCCTATCAGCCTACTGAGCTGTGTCGGCAAACTGATGGAACGTATGATAAACACCAGACTAATGTGGCATCTGGAAGAAAAACGAATACTAATTCCACAGCAAGCAGACTTTAGACAGCACAGATCCACTGAGGATCAGGTCATCCTCATAGCCCAGGAAATAGAAGATGCCTACCAGGAACAGAAACACACAGTAGCTGTTTGGGTGGACCTGGAAAAGGCATTTGACAAAGTCTGGAAAGATGGACTTAGAGTCAAGCTAAGAAGAAGTGAAGTTTCTGAGAAAATGTACAAGTGGATCAACCACTACCTCAAAAACAGAACGGCCAAAGTTCAAGTACAAGGGCAGATGAGCAAAAAGGTGACACTTGAGCAGAGAGTACCCCAAGGGGGAGTACTGTCACCCACTCTTCCTGGTGTATATAAATGACATTACAGAGAATATACCAAGAAGAGTCCATAGCTCAATGTACGCAGACGATCTGGCTATGTGGACCTCTGAAAAGAATCTCACCATAGCAAGAAATCGGATGCAGCAGGCCTTAACATCGCTGGAAGAGTGGGCGAACTCATGGCTGGTCAAAATAAACGAGGAAAAAACCACATGTACAATATTCTCGCTATCAATCAAACCCCAAAGCACCAAATTAAGTCTAAACGGCAAATACCTGCAACCAAACGACAACCCAAACTACCTGGGAAACACATTTGATCGGCGCATGACATGGAAAAGTCAGATCGAGAGAAACCGATTGAGAGCCAGACAAAGAATGTCAATCATGAGGAAACTTGCTGGCACAAGCTGGGGAGCAGACGAAAGCATACTAAAGAAACTGTACCCTGGAAGAGTGAGACCAGTTCTCGAGTATGGCATTGCGGCATGGACAACAGCAGCAAAGGCGAACTGTGATAAAGTTAGCAAACTCCAAATCCAAGCCATGAAAGTTATAACAGGAGGCATGAAGTCAACGCCAATTGTAGAACTTGAAAAGATTTCAAAACTCAGAAGACTGACTGACCATCCAATGCACCAGAGACTAAACAATTTCGGAAATGGGAAACTAAAGCGGAGAAACTTTGCAGAAATAGCCAAAGCAAAGATGCACGAAGATCCCATAAACGCACTAACAACACCAAAACCCATCACTACTGTACGAAAACCTACCTAGAGGCAGCATACATTTCCAGAGGTGGTAGAAAATATACCAAGTATTGGAAACAAAAACTGCCAGTCTGAAAAAGAAAGAAGAGATACTATCCTGATTTACATAACGGAAAACTACCCAAGCATGGACTGGACCCATGCATACACCGACGGTTCCGTAACAAATACAACACAGTACGGAGGGGCAGGAGCATTCCTGAGCCTACCAAATGGCAGAAAAATAACACTTTCACTCGCTTCTAGAAAATACACAAGCAATTACAGAGCGGAGGCAGAGGCACTGAGGGCGGCAGTGGAAGAAATGGTGACAGGTAAAAAGAATGAAAGCCACATAGTCCTGCTTACAGATGCTCTGGCCATAGTCACATCACTAAAAAGCCAGAACAATACTGAACTTAATGATTTAATAGCAGTACTCTGTCAACTATGCCAGCAGACCACACCAAAAAGGGTAGTGGTGCAGTTGGTTCCATCTCACTGCAACATCCAAGGCAACGAGGAGGCAGACAGACTGGCAAAAGAAGGTTCAAAACTACCACAACCAGATACTAGTATGACATACGAAGAGTCAAAACGGCTTATTAGAGCTAGATACATGACCAAATGGGAAACCGAACATACTGGCTACACAAAAAACGATGCCTATTACCAGTTGAATGGAAGAGAGCAGGTCGTGGTCTTCAGACTTCGCACTGGCCACAATAGACTGAGGTACCACCTATTCAACAAATTGAAGATAGGTGGCACCGACGAATGCCCGTGTGGTACCGGGAAAATGACCGCTGAGCATTTACTGCAAAACTGCCCGACATATGAGGATCAGAGAGAGCAGATGTGGCCATCACCAGTGGCAACACTAAACAAGCTCTATGGCAGTGTCGACAGCCTCAGGATGACGGCTGCTTTTTCCGAAAAAATAAATGTTACTGTCTGACTGCGTACGATGAAGAAGAAAAAGAAGAAGAAGAACACAAGAACATCAACTTTCAGCATTTATTGAACACAAGAACATCAACTTTCAGCATTTATTGAACACAAGAACATCAACTTTCAGCATTTATTGAACACAAGAACATCAACTTTCAGCATTTATTGAACACAAGAACATCAACTTTCAGCATTTATTGAACGACAACTAATAAACAGTATATATTTATCAACCCCTTGTAGCAGTGTCAAACATGATTTTTATCAGGGCACGGAAGAAAACAACGTCTGAAATGACAAGTCTGAGAACCATGAACCTTACCAGAAGAGATAACTTGTACAAAGAGTAACGAAGACATTAGACATGTCATGTAAACTATTCCTTGTGTTTAACACATACTCAAGAAAGTTGATAAGGTTGTTCAGTTATCCTATGAAAATGCAACTTGATCAACTACAACTGCGTGTCTATAACAAAAATACTTTTGGTTAACGGGGGTACAAGGAAGATCACGTAGCGGATGGATAGATGACGTATAGAAATCGTATAACAACACGAGCTTGAAACGACTGATTGGATATACTTAATACCAGGAAAGGTTAATTCAGTTCAAAAAACCATAACGGTACACAGGAATGGAAAGAGTAAGTCAGTAAAAGCGTATGTTGCATTGTGACCTGGCTAAAACTGATAGCAATAATAGAGTGGTCCATTGAAACTTTACATTTGTAAGTAATTCATCTTACTGGGGCATTGTTGTTTGTAATAATAATAAACATGATAACAGTGACAATAATATTAGTGACAGTAGTAGTAATAATAATACCAGTATAATGACGGATTATACTATGAAATTCCACATAGAGAAAACCGAATTGATAAATACGAACTAAATGGAAACAACAATATTCATTCAAAATCAACAAGCAAAACAGGTGTCAAATGTCACGTGTCTGGATTATATAATCTCAGCAGACTGTAAAGGCGACACATAAATTCAAAAAAGGTGCAATGAAGCAGGTCATATCATTGGGCAAATGTCGCAAATATTACAAATTAAGCACGTGACAATGGATGCAAAAATAATACACAATATTGCTAATCACATTGTGCTATTTATGTCAGAATTGAATAAAGATAAAAGACACATCGTAACAACAGAGATGAAATGCCTACGCAGAATGCTTGAAGTAACAATAGTGGATAGAATCAGAAACGAAGGTATTAGGAGACAAGTAGGTACAACACCAGTGCTAGACCTCATCAAAGACAAGTAGGTACAACACCAGTGCTAGACCTCATCAATGACAAGTAGGTACAACACCAGTGCTAGACCTCATCAAAGACAAGTAGGTACAACACCAGTGCTAGACCTCATCAATGACAGGTAGGTACAACACCAGTGCTAGACCTCATCAAAGACAAGTAGGTACAACACCAGTGCTAGATCTCATGAAAAGACAAGTAGGTACCACACTAGTGCTAGACTGCATCAAAGACAAGTAGGCACAACACTAGTGCTAGACCTCATCAAAGACAAGTAGGTACAACACCAGTGCTAGACCTCATCAAAGACAAGTAGGTACAACACCAGTGCTAGACCTCATCAAAGACAAGTAGGTACAACACCAGTGCTAGACCTCATCAAAGACAAGTAGGTACAACACCAGTGCTAGATCTCATCAAAAGACAAGTAGGTACCACACTAGTGCTAGCCTGCATCAAAAGATAAGTAGGTACATCACCAATGCTATACCTCATCAAGAGACAAGTAGGTACAACACCAGTGCTATACCTCATCAAGAGACAGTACGACAAACACCAGATAGTATCCCTCAGAGTTTTGCTACATATATACAATAGATACAAAGCCAAGTGCCGACCACGCAAAAGATGGTTAGCAGAAATTACAGAAGTAGTGAAACTCCCCATCTACGAAGCGCATACTAGGGCCCGGTCAAGAAACCTCTTGATAACCTGACGCAGAAAGGCAGACGAAGACGACAAACGAAAAGAAAAAAGCATAACAGTAGTTATAACAATAATGACAGCAATAATAATAATGACAGTCACAGCTCTAATGAAATAACTAATTGTAACGATATTGACAGTAGCAATAATAATGCTACTAATAATAACAATAATAATAATGACATCAATAAAAACATAAATGCAGTAATAATAATGACAGTAATTATAATAATCGTGCATGTAGTAATAATAATAAATTTGACAGCAATAACAAAATAATTTTGACAATAATAATAATATTAGTAAAAATAATAATAAAAATAATGCAAATACAAATTATTAGAATGTGCATATCATCTGATATTCGATAAGACATAAGAAATGTACGATGCCAGCTAGGCAAATGTTGGTTAAACTTATCTAAGTCCTTTATCTTGGAATACCATGTTTGACCGAAATCTTTACTCAGATCATTTCTTCAAATCTTTACTGTACGTCTAAGTGGACTCTTAAAGTTGTAGGGACACGTGAAGGTCACTGCCCGTATCCACCTGTTGTTCGCATTATCACTACGTGCCAGGTCCATCTGTATTTCCTAACAACACAATATCTGCTACGACACTGAAGGAGGTTAGGCGCTTGATTTCTATGTTTTGAATTCGGTCCTATAGAAATACTGTCAACGTTTTTCGCTCCATTGCCCGTTTAACAATTCGAAGTTTCTCTGCATTTACTTTTCGTAGGTTCCAAACCTGGCAGCCTTATACTGATCCATCTTACTGTCATCCATAGATGGAGAAAAGGTTACTTCTTCTTCTTCTTCATCGTACGCAATCAGACATCAATCTTTATTTTTTCGAAAAAAGCAGCGGTCATCCTGAGGCTGTCGACACTCCCATAGAGCTTGTCTAGTGCTGCCACTGATGATGGCCACATCTGCTCTCTCTGATCCTCGTATGTCGGGCAGTTTTGCAGCAGATGCTCAGCGGTCATTTTATCGGTACCACACGGGCATTCGTCGGTGCCACCTATCTTTAATTTGTTGAATAGGTGGTACCTCAGTCTATTGTGGCCAGTGCGAAGTCTGAAGACCACGACCTGCTCTCTTCTGTTCAGTATGTTCGGTTTCCCATTTGGTCATGTGTCTAGCTCTAATAAGCCGTTTTGACTCTTCGTACGTCATACTAGTATCTGGTTGTGGTAGTCTTGCACCTTCTTTTGCCAGTCTTTCTGCCTCCTCGTTGCCTTGGATGTTGCAGTGGGATGGAACCCACTGTACCACTACCCTTTTTGGTGCGGACTGCTGGCATAGTTGACAGAGTACTGCTCTTAAATCATTAGAAAAGGTTACAATCATGACAACATATTTGTTAGTGACAGGATAATACACCAAGTGGCAAAGTCTGTAGAGGAGCCCATACGACGGACTTAACACAGGCCCATATCATACACCGTCACGGCAGTTGTCAAGCCGGAAAGCGTACCATTTAAAAGACGATTCTTCTTCCAACGATCCAAATGGGGTCGACTAGCCTATGATCTAGACAAAGAAGTGCATAAATTAGAACCAACTTCTGCAAAATATGAGGCCTTTGTCAAACTCGTAAAAAGAATTTCTAGACACCACATACCAAGAGGCTGCAGAACTCAATGTATTCCAGACCTTAACGATGAATCAAAGCCGCTATACGAGCACTACAAAGCACTATTTGAAAGTGACCCTCTCTTTCTGATGAAACCATCCAGGCTGGGGAAGACCTACTACATGCCATATCAGAGTCAAGAACAGAAAAATGGCGCCACTTGGTGGAAGACCTTGATATGAAACAAAACAGTAGACGCGCCTGGAAACTTATTAAAAGCTTAAATAATGATCCAGCGAGCGCTCCTGCAGGTATAACACAGGTCACCCCCAATCAAATAGCCCACCAATTATTACTGAACCGGAAAACCACTCAAAAAGCAGAGCAAACTGGAATTATATAACAGGAGAATTACACATCGGCAATACCTTTCTCCTTGCAAGAACTAAACGAGGCAATACATCAAATGAAAAACAACAAAGCAACTGGGCCAGATGACTTGAGGACAGAGCAAATTAAAAACTGTTGATCAGAAACCATCCCATGGCTGCTGAAGCTTTTCAACACATGCAACAGTTATATGCAAATTCCTAAAATCTGGGGAACATCTCATGTGGCTGCTCTGCTAGAACCAGTAAAAACCACATCAGAACCTAAGAACTTCCGACTGGTTTCCCTACTGTGCCATATGTATAGTCTTTGAAAGAATTATCCTGAACCGTATCAAACCTCACCCCCCCCCCCCCCCGTCCCCACCTCCCTTCATAGACAAAAAAAATCATCAAGGAGCAAGCAGACTTTAGGCCTGGGCGATAATGTTGCGATCAGATTCTTAACCTGGCACAACTGATCGAGGAGCAAGCAGGCTTCAGGCCTGGACGATCATGTTGCGATCAGATTCTTAACCTCGCACAACTGATCGAGGAGCAAGCAGGCTTCAGGCCTGGACGATCATGTTGTGATCAGATTCTTAACCTGGCACAACTGATCGAGGAGCAAGCAGGCTTCAGGCCTGGACGATCATGTTGCGATCAGATTCTTAACCTGGCACAACTGATCGAGGAGCAAGCAGGCTTCAGGCCTGGACGATCATGTTGCGATCAGATTCTTAACTTGGTACAACTGATCGAGGAACAAGCAGACTTCAGGCCTGGACGATCATGTTGCGATCAGATTCTTAACCTGGCACAACTGATCGAAAAGCAAGCAGACTTCAGGCCTGGGCGATCAGGTTGTGATCAGATTCTTAACCTGGCACAACTGATCGAGGAGCAAGCAGGTTTCAGGCCTGGACGATCATGTTGCGATCAACATCTTAACCTGGCACAATTGTTTGAGGACGGGCACGAACGTAAAAAGATCACAGGAGACTTAAGAAAGAGACTTAAGGGCAGCTTATGACATTATAAACCACCTGAAGTTGTTTGATAAGTTATACTCTATGACAAAGGACTGGCGTCTCACAAACCTCATTAAATGCATCCTGCAGAATAGGCGATTCTACTTCATTTTGGGCGGTAAAAATAAGTCGATCACGAAACAAACAAAAAAATGGGCTGGCACAAGGAAGTGTCCTAGCACCTATGCTGTATAATATATACACCAACGATCAACCTATAGATACAGAGGTGACAAAATTAATATATGCCGATGATACAGCAGTAGCTGTAGGGAACGGGCTTCGAAGACGTCGAACAGAAAATGACAAACGCCATTGATGCCTTTGCTCTATATTACCAAAAAAATCACCTAAAACCAAACCTCAGCAAAACTTAAGTACTGACTGACGCAAAATATGGAGCAAAGCCAGATGCCCTCAGAACATCAGCACTCATTCTGTGTTTCTCTGTAGCTGAGTATGCCGCATCAGTCTGGAAGAACTGTGCAAATGTAAAACATATAGATACAGCAATAAATGAGAAAAGCCGTATAGTTACTGGATGCCTAAAACCTACACCAACTGAAAATATACATTCCATAATCGGCATAGCGCCACCAGAGATATGAAGTACTGTCGAGTCAGAGACAGAAAGAGAGAAACATGTAAATGACCCAAGACACTCTTTGTTCGGACATCAGGTTCCGCGCAAGTCAAGACGAAGTTTCTTACAGTCAACCCATCCGCTATAGACTAGTCCAAGAAACCGACGCATCGGAAGTTGGAAACAGGTCCCCTTGATCGAGTTACGGGAAGAACCTGCGTCTGGACATCTCCTGCCCTACACAACATGGAAGTCACTAAATAGACTTCGAACTGGTGTATCACGATGCAGAAACAACCTGAACAGATGGGGATATAAGAATGATGAAACATGCGAATGTAGAGTAACACAAGACCAGAACAATTTGATGATATGCTCACACCTCCGGAGACTTGTAGCATGGATAACCTGCTGAGTGCCAGTGACAGGGCAATCCATGTGGCTGAATACTGGAAAAAAAATGATGGGTGAAGTGGTGTCTAGGACAGGGAAAGTAAGAACTGTCATCCTTCGTGAAAACTCGCAATTTGTTAAAAAAATAATGACGATGCTGATGATAATATTAATTATATTAACAGTACTCATAATGTTGTGCACGTAAAGAAACAAAACCGTTCTATTTAACACGGTTTACACGTAAAGAAACAATACCATTCTACCTAACTTTGACGTTTTACATGGTAAAGAAACAGAACAGTTCTACTTAACACGTTTTACATGTAAAGAAACAATACCATTCTACCTAACTTTGACGTTTTACATGTAAAGAAACAATACCATTCTACCTAACTTTGACGTTTTACATGTAAAGAAACAATACCATTCTACCTAACTTTGACGTTTTACATGTAAAGAAACAGAACAGTTCTACTTAACACATTTTACATGTAAAGTAACAAAACCATTCTACCTTGGACGTTTTACATGTAAAGAAACAGGAGAACTGTAACTAAACATTGTGTTTTCTCTGACACCTGAATATCCCAACACAATTGGCAAATCTCTCTATAAGAAACATGATTATCCTCTATTCATACTTCAGTTGATCAGCTTATAGTACAGTACCTGGAATTGGCTGAACTTGTCCAACCTCGAGGAGGAGTTAAACCTACGACCAGCTGCTTCGCGTGCCCATAGGACTGACGATTAAAGCTTCATTTGGACCTCTGTAGCAATTACAGGTGTTAAGACAGTAGTCATAATCAGAGGCTATGAGGTAAGTGTTAAGAGTACAGTTCAGTAGAAGTGAACTCTCCAAGAATTTCTTATTTGCTATCTTTTCCTATGCGCTCCAATCTTCAATATTTTCACATTTCAAATGCAACAAGTCTCAAGTCCGAATGTTTGTTTATCTTCCACGTTTCAACACCGAACAGCAAAAATGAGTAGCGTAAGACATGAGCACTTTTACTTGTAATTTCTAAGTAATTTGTTTTTATATCACTACAATTGTAAGTAATCTGTTTGGATATCGCTACAATTGTAAGTAATCTATTTGGATATCACTACATTTGTAAGTAATCTGTTTGGACATCGCTACAATCGTACGTAATCTGTTTGGATATCACTACAAAAATTAGTAATCTGTTTAAATATCACTACAATTGTAAGTTATCTGTTTGGATATTACTACAAAAGTAAGTAATCTGTTTGGATATCGCTACAATTGTAAGTAATCTGTTTGGATATCACTACAATTGTAAGTAATCTGTTTGGATTTCACTACAATTGTAAGTTATCTGTTTAGATATCACTACGCAAGTAAGTAATCTGTTTGGATATGGTTACAATTGTAAGTAATCTGTTTGGATATCACTTCAATTCATGTTTGTGAAAATATATTTGGTCATCCCGTTTCTTTTATAATTGATTTGCATATTCCGAATTCGCTTATTATATTTCCTAGATAATTGAAGCTCTATACATGATGAGTAATATTTAGTCTGACCCTAACTAACCTTGTCTGACCTGTATGTTTCACCTGACCCTGACTTACCTAATCTGACTAGCAAGCTTAGCCTTACGCTGACTAACATAGTTTGATTAGGATGTTTAGGATGACCCTGACTAACCTAGTCTAAACAGTATGTTTATCCTGACACTGAATTAGTCTGACCAGTATGTTTATCCTGGCCCTGACTAACCTATTCTGACCAGTATGTTTAGCCTGACCATGACTAACCTATTCTGACCAGTATGTTTAGCGTGACCCTGACTAATATAGTCTGACCAGTATGTTTATCCTGACCTTGACTAGCCTAGTCGGACCAGTTTGTTTCACCTGACCCTGACTATCCTAGTGTGACCAGTATGTTTATCCTGACCCTGACTTAGTCGGACCAATATGTTTCACCTGACCCTGACAAACCTAGTATATCGAGTATGTTTAGCCTGACTGGACGTTAATCTCCTTCTACCCACCTGACCGGACGTTAGTCTCCTTCTACCCACCTGACCGGACGTTAGTCTCCTTCTACCCACCTGACCGGACGTTAGTCTCCTTCTACCCACCTGACTGGACGTTAGTCTCCTTCTCCCACCCGACCGAACGTTAGTCTCTTTTTCCCACATGACAGAACCTTAGTCTCCTGTTCCAACCTGACCGAACTTTAGTCTCCTGCTCCAACCTGCCCTGACGTCAGTCTCTTTTCCCCACATTATCGGACGTTAGTCTCTTCTCCTCACCTGACCGGACATTAGTCTCTACTTCCCACCTGACTGGAAGTTAGTCTCCTCTCCCAGCATGAAGAAATAGAGAAAATCATTAACTACATCTAAGTCTATGTCAATACGTTCTTCCTTAGATTTCCATATTATCCTCCATTTTGTGAAAATTTGTATTTGTGTAGAGCCGTTGCTCTTGTTTGGCTTGTCGTTTATCTTCAACAATTAAAGATCCTACATGTTTAAATTGTTGCTGTCTTCAGTTTGTGTTAGTTTACTCTTCTATCTTAACAATTAAAGATCCTACATGTTTAAATTGTTGCTGTCTTCAGTTTGTGTTAGTTTACTCTTCTATCTTAACAATTAAAGATCCTACATGTTTAAATTGTTGCTGTCTTCAGTTTGTGTTAGTTTACTCTTCTATCTTAACAATTAAAGATCCTACATGTTTAAATTGTTGCTGTCTTCAGTTTGTGTTAGTTTACTCTTCTATCTTAATGATTCCATCATCCATGTTGTCATTAGTTGAGTCTGTTCTGTATTGGCTTGGCTTCGTTCGTTCTCAATCTCCCGCTAGCAAACCCTGAAAGGGTTTAAGTAGCAGAATGTATTCAAGAGAACGGAATGCGTTGTGTCGTAGTTTACAGCTTGACTGCGATATTTGCACCTTTCGGTCCAACACATCCGACTTCAGCAAGCATTTTTTTTAGTACCAGGTTAGCATTCCCTCTTCGATCTCTTCTCCTAAGCCAGTCTGCCCTGCTGCAGCCTGTTATCCAGGTCCACCGTTAGGAGGTGTAGAAGGGTCATGGCAGCTCTGGTTCGCTGGCCCTGACGCTAGCAATCGGCTATGGGTTGCTGACCACTGCAGCTCATGCGCTGCTCCTGTTCTGTATTGATTTCCCCACAATACATTCTGGGGGAAATCATAGCTGTAAACATACATACTTTAACACGATCCATACCACACCGCTAGTGAAGTCAATCATTATTATTTTGAAACGGTTTCTTCAGAGACACATTCAGCCCAAACCAGGTGACTGTTTTCTTTGTAAATGTTGCAAACGTAGTGGTCGTTCACTTGATTCGTGTTACCTTTTGTGTGAACAGCTTATGTCGACCATTTTATTTATTCAAGTTTCTGTAACTGATAAATGACGTGAAAATGGTAACGGAACATAGAGATTGATAGTTCAATGGTTGTTCTGATCTTAGATAGTATGGGTTAAAGAGAAAGTTACTGCTGCTGCTATGTTGTAATGTTTGTGTGTGAGTGTGTGTGGGTGTGTCTGTGTGGGTATGGGTATGCGTGTGTGTATTTGTATATGTATATGTGTGTATATGTGTGTGTCTGGGTGAGTATGTGGGGGTCTGTGTTTGTGTGTGTGTGTGTGTGTGAATTACATGGGTAAGGTTTGGAGGAAAAGGTTATTTGAGGCAGGTAAAACATACTGATCAAGGTGCGATCGAAAAGTAATCATAGTCAGGTGAAGCATGCTGATCAAGGTGCGATCGAAAAGTAATCATAGTCAGGTGAAGCATGCTGATCAAGGTGCGATCGAAAGGTAATCATAGTCAGGTGAAGCATGCTGATCAAGGTGCGATCGAAAAGTAATCAGTCAGGTGAAGCTTCTGATCAAGGTGCGATCGAAGAGTAATCATAGTCAGGTGAAGCATGCTGATCAAGGTGCGATCGAAAAGTAATCATAGTCAGCTGAAGCATGCTGATCCAGGTGCGATCGAAGAGTAATCATAGTCAGGTGAAGCCTGCTGATAAAAGGTGCGATCGAAGAGTAATCAAAGTCAGGTGAAGCATGCTGATCAAGGTTCGATCGAAGAGTAATCATAGTCAGGTGAAGCATGCTGATCAAGGTGCGATCGAAAAGTAATCAAAGTCAGGTGAAGCATGCTGATCAAGGTGCGATCGAAGAGTAATCATAGTCAGGTGAAGCATGCTGATCAAGGTGCGATCGAAGAGTAATCATAGTCAGGTGAAGCATGCTGATCAAGGTGCGATCGAAGAGTAATCATAGTCAGGTGAAGCATGCTGATCAAGGTTCGATCGAAGAGTAATCATAGTCAGGTGAAGCATGCTGATCAAGGTGCGATCGAAGAGTAATCATAGTCAGGTGAAGCATGCTGATCAAGGTGCGATCGAAGAGTAATCATAGTCAGGTGAAGCATGCTGATCAAGGTTCGATCAAAGAGTAATCATAGTCAGGTGAAGCATGCTGATCAAGACCACAAATCATGTCCCCATTCCTGGCCCTGGATACAGGATGCGTTACTGCAGTCTGGCCATCGAGGTGGAGATCGACAGTCTAGGCCCCATAGTAATGAGCTTACTGAAGAGCATGGCATTGCACCACAGCCGGGAAGACCTCGGTCCACTTTTCAAGTACGTATCGCGATATAAGAAGAGTTATTGTAATCCCCCACGCCGAGTGGTCCGCCGGGGTCTTTGTGTGTGACAAAGACAACAATAACACCACTGCCCCACAGAGAGCATGTCGTAAGAGGCAACTAACTGTGTGACATGACATAACACCGGCCATGGTTAAGTGGATTGTTAAGAGCAGCACAGATGGCTGCAGGTCTACTTTGCTCTAGTGTTTTAATCTTATTAAGATGGACTCTCACATCAGTTAAACACCCTCTGCGGCATTTGTCCCAACGCAGTGGGGTAATAAGCAGGTCGAGCCTAGCCAGCTAAGCAGAAAATACTCCCCCTGGCTTCATCCAGCTCACGACAGAGCTGGTACCTGCACAGGGACATTCACCACTGTAGAATTACAGGTCAACTAAGACTAAGGCGGTAAACTGGCACCACAGAAACTTCATCACAGTATGAATATCTTTGAACAACAACAACAACATCATATGGAATGCTTATTCATTAAGCTTTTAAGTAGTTTGCAATATTGAACCCAGCTGCTTGACTCTAATCCTTTGATTAATGTTGTTACCGCTAAATTAATTACACTCTACTGTAGCTTGTGACAGATTGTGCTGCAAATTTGTTTATAAAGCTCCCAATCAATTTTAGAGCTGAGTCAGAAGTTCAATAGTCATCATAAAAAACAAAGGGATCGAGACGCTGAGCAGCGCATGAGCTGCAGTGGTCAGTGACCCATAGCTGACTGCTAGCGTCAGGGCCAGCGAACCATAGCTGCCAAGACCCTTCTACACCTCCACCTGGTGATCCTGGATAACAGACTGCAACAGAGCAGACTGGCTAAGGAGAAGGGATCGAAGAGGGAATGCTAACCCGGTACTGAAAAAAATGCTTGCTGAAGTCGAATGTGTTGGACCGAAATGTGCAAATATCGCAGTCAAGCTGTAAAATACGACAAAACGCATTCTGTTCTCTGGACTACATTCTGCTACTTAAGCCCTTTTGGGTTCAGTAGCGGGAGATTGAGAACGAACGAACCCAAACCAAGCCATAAAAAACAAAGACCCGACAAGATACATGGCAATATTTTCTGACAGATTCCCTACAGCCACAATAACTGTCCGAAATCATAAATAAACAACGAACTACATGACAGAAGAGCACACACACACACAAATAGAGATAATGGCTCAGTTACGACACAAAGGCAAAACGATACATACGTTACCACCACACTGTCTTCGTCAGAGCCAAATAATACCGATAAAACTAACAAATTAAAACGATAGACAAGGCAAGATGTAGTTGTTTTCGTTCTTTCTCGCTAACGAAGACCTTGCGACGGTGACGTAGGTATATTTGAGGGACAACCTATAGGTGGCTAGCGGAGTCTCAGTTTATAAGTGTCAGATTATTTGAAGAATAAATTGTAGTTAACTATAGAAGTCTCAATTTATAGGGGACAGATTATTGGAGGAATAAATTGTAGTTAACTATAGAAGTCTCAATTTATAGGGGACAGATTATTGGAGAGACAAACTTTAGGTGGAAAGAGAAATCTCAATTTATAAGGGACAGACTATTTGAGATACAAACTTTAGGTGGATAGAGAAATTTCGATTAATAAGGAATAGACTATTTGAGAGACAAACTTTAGGTGGATAGAGAAATCTCAATCTATAAGGACAGACTATTTGAGGGATAACCTGTAGTTAACTATAGGAGTCTCAGTTTATTAGTGCCAGATTATGTGAGAAGGTTAAAGGCACGTGATGATGATAACAGTATGGGACAGTCGGCCCCATGACCAACCATCCTTATTTTGACGAGTGACCGAAGACGCAGTGTACGAATAGCTGACTGCTTGCGTCAGGCCGTCGGCGAATCAGAGATTTCCAAGACCCTATTCTATCCTCAATTAGCCGCTCTGGAAACCGACAGTATGCGTGCACCGGGACTGGAAGACTAGGGGTCGTGGAGGGAGGGCAAACCAGTTTTCAAGATTGTGCAGTGCTGAAACTGGGTGGGTCGGGCCGAAGGGGCAGATATCGCAGCCTCGCTCTAAACAATGAGACAACTTAACAAAACGTCCAATCCTTTGCAAACCACGAATCAGAGAAAGTATGGCTTACCTTTTCGCTTCGCTTCTACCAAGACTTCTAGAGGTCTCCTTTTATTTTTAGTCTGCATTACAGTTTCTAGATGATCAGGCAGGCAGTCCCATACCCAACCCTCCTTAGTCGTCTCTTACAACACACCCTGATGGTTGAACTTCCCTTTGTTCCCAATCCGGACCCCGGTAATATAAGCACGGAGAGAAATTAAATGAAGCACATATGTTTGCCCTAGTACGAGTTTCCAGGCACATTTTGATGTGACATAATCGTTTTAATCCTAACTTAGAAACATGGAGTGTAGCGTTATGTTAATTTTATACAGCGTGTCATTTTATGTGGGTTGAACGTAGGTGAAACAACATTCCGTACACGTCTAGCAATAAGAGGTGGTCTTATATCGTACACTGCTTTCGTGGATGAAGTGCAAAAGACTTCGTAGTAATAGGCCGCAGCGTTTGGTGAAATGTGCTGGCAAGTGCTCTTCAGTAATAGGAATTGTGTTCGAGACAGCATCACAAAAAAGTATTTATCTGTTCTTGAAAAACATAAACAACGAACAGAAAAGAAAATGAAGTAATGAATAATCTGGACAAACATTCCAATATTTATTTTTACGATATTGCGAGTAATAAATATTTGTTGTCGGAAGTTTTAGACCGCCCTGCACCAACTCTTCACAGCCGTCTGGAGTACTGGCCAAGTGAACGTCTCATAGCGCGACGGAATAATCCTTTCCTGTACAAGGGAAAGGGCTTCCGGCAGGGATGTGTCAAATTCGGACACAATTCTAAGAAGTAATGAAATTCCTACCCAATTAACAGGTAAATAAGTCTAACGTCTGGTCAGGCAAAACATACTGGCCAAGGCCCTGAACTTCCCTTCTGCGTATTCCTTCCTGAAAACGGGCTGTTTTCGTGGTCCAACCGCCTGGAGGAGCCAGGTCCACCTTCTTCAGCACGCTCGGAATGTGAGAAAAGCTACAACGACACGCCACTAAACGTCCTTTACAGAGCGCACAAAAAGAGTAAATCTACCCATTGTGGGCATTCCTTCAACAATATCAACAACCTAATTGCAACTTACCTACCCCATGGCATGCTAAGCAAGTAATAATTGCAAATAAAGAACGTGGAACAGATAGCTTCGGCTACTTGGCAGTATGCATTAACCTGCCTGTTTAAACACCAAGATTCCCCAGTATTCCCCCAAGTCCCAGCAGAGGCTTTCTGGCTTCTATCTTGGCGCTCCATCTTCCTTTAAATACTTCCTAGTTATTTGAACTTGTGGGCCTGTTCTCGTTTGACATTTGAAAATGAGTTTGACAAAGTTAGATGTTCAGGTGGGCCAAAAGAAACACTGCTGTCGAGTATGAAGGGTTAAAGACTTATGTTAAGCTTCATATTTTTATGAGGTGTGGGTGCCAGTTCTCTAACAGCAAACCAGGTACCCATTTACAGATTGAGTTGTCGATGAAAGGGAGTCGAACCAGTTACCTTAGTCGTCAAAAAGGAGAGCTCTAGAAATAGGCAAATCCATCGTTACACTCACCTAGTCACGTGGTTCGGTTCTTTGTAGCTGTGTTCTCTGCAGTTTTGTTATGTATAATTTTGCTCTGTATAGTTTTGCTTTGTATAGTATTGCTTTGTATAGTTTTGCTCTGTATAGTATTGCTCTTTATAGTTTTGCACTGAAAAGAGTTGGTCTATAAAGTAATGCTCTGTATAGTATTGCTATGTATAGTTTTGCTCTGTATAGTTTTGCTCTATATAGTTTTGCTCTATATAGTTTTGCTCTATATAGTAATGCTCTGCATGGTATTGCTCTGTATAGTTTTGTTCTGTACAGTTGTGTTCTTTGTAGCTGTGTTCTTTGTAGCTGTGTTTTGTGTAGTTTATTTTGTATAGTTTTGTTCTGTATAGTTTTGTTCTTTATTGTTTTGTTGTTTATAGTTTTGTTCTTCACAGTTTTTTTCTGTGTAGTTTTGTTTTGTGTAATTTTGTTTTGTGTAGTTTTGTTCTGTGTAGTTTTGTTAACCCATTCCTCAGCTATGGTTGTACTCCAACGTGTCCCAACTTGATGACTCATTCCTCAGTGGGGGGTTGCACTGCTGTGGTTTCCAACTTCGTCTCCAATGATCTCTATTCTGGAATATAGAGATCCTGGAGTAATACGCTTTTCTTTTAACGCAGTAATGAAATTCTAGTGGAGTGCAAAGGAGTCTGACAAACGCATTGTAGGTTTACTCATCTCTGACCCGTGGATTGTAGGTTTACTCATCTCTGACTCGTGGATTGTAGGTTTGCTCATCTCTGACAAACGCATTGGAGGTTTACTCATCTCTGACAAACGCATTGTAGGTTTACTCATCTCTGACAAATGCATTGCAGGTTTACTCATCTCTGTCCCGTGGATTGTAGGTTTACTCATCTCTGACTCGTGGATTGTAGGTTTACTCATCTCTGACAAACGCATTGCAGATTTACTCAGCTGTCTTTTATTGAAGATTCACTAAGCTGTCCGTTTCTGCCTCGAGAGTTCCAGACTGATGTCTACGTGTTCCAATATTCATCCTCTCTTATAGGTATGTGGTTTTACCATCAATATGTTGATTTCTTTGCGTGAACCATTGCATCTAAATAGTATTTGTGATACATCTGGTGCACACCACCTAGTGAACGCATCACCTAGTGAACACATCACCTAGTGAACACACTATCTAGTGAACACATCACTTAGTGCAGACGACACCTAGTCAACACACCACCTAGTGAGCACATCACCTAGTGAACACACCATTTAGTGAACACACCACCTAGTGAACACATGACCTAGTGAGCACATCACATAGTGAACCCACCACCTAGTGAACACACCACATAGTGAACACCACCTAGTGAACACACCACATAGTGAACACACCACCTAGTGAACACATCACCTAGTGCAGACGACCCCTGGTGTACACTTCAATGTCATTGTTCCCTTTTTCTTCAAAATGTTGGAAACCTTGAACTCATGAGTGGTTCTTGTACTTATGGTGACTTGTTCTTGTACTTGTGGTGACTGGTTCTTGTACTTGTGGTAGTTAACTCCTGAAATAAGGTTCATTCACCATGGGGCTGGATGTCGGAATAAAGCTGCTGTCTAATACCCTCATCTGGTGTTCGGCGAGGCAGATGGCCTTGTGGATTAGAATTAGATGTGTAGGTGTAGAAAATTTTAATAGATAGTCTGTCATTCGTGCATGGAATCAGGGACACTGTTCTGTGACGTATTCAGAGACTAAGACAATGAATGAACTTAAAGTAATATTTAAATACCTAGGACAGATGTTAAACCACAGAATAAAGCTCACAAGATGTTCTCCCGGTTCGCTGATTGAACCAGGTTACAATTTGAAGACCAAAGAGTTGAAATCCAAGTTTGGGAATTTGCATGGATAATTACTGTATGAGATACACGAGGGGAACATTATGCAAAGAAACAGTCCGTGGTCAGATTAAAGTGATGGATCCGATGGAAAATTAGCCTATGCTCCCATTTTTCTTAATAGAATTGTTTTACGGATGCACGATTCTAGTTTTATGAACAGTTTGAACAATGAGTAATCAGGGTGAAGCGGGTGTAGATTTGATATGTAGAAGACATCCAGAGATCTACGGGCAAAAAGATGTAGAGGAAGAGAAAGTCCAGTAAACCAACAAAAATGAGACCTCTGAGATGTATTTTACGACAAAACAGAGAGTTGAGACCAGAAACAGAAGATCTGGCGGCGATAGTCTGAGAGTTGAGACCAGACACAGAAGATCTGGGAGCGATAGTCTGAGAGTTGAGACCACACAGAAGATCTGGAAGCGATACCCTAGTCTTAGAGTTTAGACCAGACACAGAAAGTCTGAGAGCGATAGTCTGAAAGTTCAGATCAGAAACAGAAGATCTGCGTACGATACCCTAGTCTCAGAGTTGAGACCAGACACAGAAAGTCTGGCAGCGATACCCTAGTCTGAGAGTTGAGACCAGAAACAGAAGATCTGGGAGCGATAGTCTGAGAGTTGAGACCAGACACAGAAGATCTGGAAGCGATACCCTAGTCTTAGAGTTGAGACCAGACACAGAAGGTCTGGAAGCGATACCCTAGTCTGAGAGTTGAGATCAGACACAGAAGATCTCGGAGCGATAGTCTGAGAGTTGAGACCAGAAACAGAAGGTCTGGGGCGATACCCTAGTCTGAGAGTTGAGACCAGACACAGAAGATCTGGGTGCGATACCCTAGTCTGAGAGTTGAGACCAGATACAGAAGATCTTGGAGCGAATGCCTAGTCTGAGAGTTGAGACCAGACACAGAAGATCTGGGTGCGGTACCTTAGTCTGAGAGTTGAGACCAGACACAGAAGATCTTGGTGCGATACCCTAGTCTGAGAGTTGAGACCAGACACAGAAGGTCTGGGAGCGATTTCCTAGTCTGAGAGTTGAGACCAGACACAGAAGATCTGGAGACGAGAATCTTATCAACCCAAACAATAACATAAACGAGAGGGGAGAGAAGACTCAGTAGACAGATTTAGGAGAGTGACAAAAGATCGGCCACGAGAGACTTGGGGCAGAGAACAGCTACCGAGAACCAGTCTTAGATCAGGGAACATGAATTAAATGAGCAGTCCTAGAGCAGATGTTAAACGTAGAGTTAAAGAACATATATTAAAACAACTGTCTGAGATGAGACATTAAGAAATGTCCAAGAACGTATAGTGAGACAGTACTACCTGTAGTCGTCAGAACAACTGTCTGAGATGAGACATTAAGAAAAGTCCAAGAACGTATAGTGAGACAGTACTACCTGTAGTCTTCAGAACAACTGTCTGAGATGAGACATTAAGAAAAGTCCAAGAACGTATAGTGAGACAGTACTACCTGTAGTCTTCAGAACAACTGTCTGAGATGAGACATTAAGAAAAGTCCAAGAACGTATAGTGAGACAGTACTACCTGTAGTCTTCAGAACAACTGTCTGAGATGAGACATTAAGAAAAGTCAAAGAACGTATAGTGAGACAGTACTACCTGTAGTCTTCAGAACAACTGTCTGAGATGAGACATTAAGAAAAGTCCAAGAACGTATAGTGAGACAGTACTACCTGTAGTCTTCAGGCAGTTCCCTTGAAGCAGATACAAAGAAACTGGACTGAAGGAGAATCAACCTGGGTTAGCATTGTTTCAGTAAGTGACATATGTGCGTGAAACCCGAACACCCGGATGTAGTTATTAATAGGGAAGACATAATGCCTTCATCAGATATTGTGGGCTTAACTGACTTGCAAGTTTGGGATTAATCAATTATATATATATATATATATGGCGCCTAACATGCTGCGGGTCTACTTTGCTCTAGTATTTGAGTCTATTAAGATGAACCCACACATCAGTTAACGACTCTCCGTAAGCGATTGTCACAAAGCTAAGCAGGAAATATTTCTTCTGGCTACATCCAGCTCATATTAAAGCTGGGACCTGCACAGAGGCATCTGCCCCTGTAGAGATACAAGTCAACTAAGACTAAGATATATATATATATATATATCATAATCATCATGTAGAATGCCCTTTATAGAACGTCACTCCCATCACAGTCTATCTGTTAGAAACACGTTCCCTTGCCAAAACTGCAACCTCCGTCACAGTCACACCCCGGCATTCCTGGATATCTTGATGACATCGTCTTCTTGGTCTACCCCTTCCTCTTTTACCTGGCACCATATCTTCCATCCCCGTTCTCTCGAGACCTTTGTGTCTCTTGATGTGACCAAAGTATTTGCATTTTCTGGCCAAAATGGAATAAATAAACAAGTTCTCCTCTATGCTCAACTCTTGCCCATTTTTTATATTTGTCTTTTTCTCCGTCCAGGGTATTCTGGGGATCTTTCTGTGACTCGAAGGATTCGATTTTTTGTCTAGAAGTTTTGGTAATCGTCCATGATTCGCAGCCATAGGCTGCCATATGAAAAACACAGGCTTTTAAGAATTTTACTTTTGTCGTTTTGTTGGTGGTCTGCCATAATTTTTTCAGGTTGTTCAGTCTCTGCATTGCCATGGCCAGTCTTCTTCTGATTTCTTTAAACCAGTCGTCAATTGTGTCAATTCTGGAGCCCAGATATTCAAAATGTGTGACCTGATCTATTTCCTCATCACCCACTGTAAATTTATGTTGACATTGTGTTTTGTCGGTGGTCATTATCTTTGTTTTATTTATGTTTATACACAGCTTTTGATCCTTACTGTGGCCATTTACAGCTTAAATTAGCTGCTCTAACCCTTCTGCCCTTCTTGATAGTATCACTGTGTCGTCTGCGTATCGTAACTCTGGAATCTCGTACCCGCCAATCGTGAATATATCAAAACTTTCAATGTTCTCGTCTTCTCTAATATTTCTCATTTATATATATATTAATGGGAGAGAGAAAAAGAGAGATTAGAGATATAGATAGATTGATAGATAGATAGATAGATAGATAGATAGACAGACAGACAGACAGACAGACAGACAGACAGACAGACAGACAGACAGACAGACAGACAGACAGACAGACAGACAGACAGATAGATAGATAGATAGATAGATAGATAGATAGATAGATAGATAGATAGATAGATAGATAGATAGATAGATAGATAGATAGATAGATAGATAGATAGATATATAGATAAATAGATAGATAGATAGATAAATGGATGGATTGATGGATGGATGGATCGATAGATGGATAGATGGATGGATAGATAGATAGAAAGATATATAGATATATAGATAGATAGATAGATAGATAGATAGATAGATAGATAGATAGATAGATAGATAGATAGATAGATAGATAGATAGATAGATAGATAGATAGATAGATAGATAGAAGAATGGATGGATGGATGTATGGATGTATAGATAGATGGATGGATAGATAGATAGATAGATAGAGAGAGAGAGAGAGAGAGAGAGAGAGAGAGAGAGAGAGAGCATTAAATGGTAGAGGGCCTGCTTTTTTTAGTGTTCTAATCTGACAACAGTCATCCCCCAGTTAACCCAGCTATAAATGAGTTTCGGACTTACGGATAGGGAAGGAAAAGGCAGACAGTATGGAAAAATGGCCAGCCTACCCTGTGGCTCAGTATACCGAAGTCTCTGCCACTCCATTTCCGACCAGCTGTTAAGTCTGCTATAGGACACACGTTACCATATTTATTTATATAAACTGCATTAATAAACATCATTAAGATTGATATGAATATTTTTTTCTGAAATGAATTTATGATGAACGTATGCTGAAGTTAGTATGTAAGTGTCCATCAGACGGAATAAGTCCACAGTTTGAGAAACCCTGTAGTGTTTGAGTAGGTTCGCTATGTTTCACATGAACCTGATTTCGCTTTGTGTCAATAGGAGAGTGGTAGAGGCGTTAGTTCTAACAGAAAGGGTCAGGAGTTTGATCCCGGTTATCGTTCCTCAATCAAATTAACCACATGAACATAATAGGATTAAGTCGCAAACACTTCTTCCTTGTGGTTATTATGACACAATCTTCTGATTACTCTGATCCTACAAGAGGTAAACATACCCCAGGTTAAGAACTCTTCGACTCAGGGTCCCGTCCCCAAATCACAAATGTTGCTAACGTTTCGATCTTCAGGATGACGCACTTGATACCGGATATTTCGAGTCTCGCGTCACTTCCTTATCCTGTTCTCGATCCTGGTAGAAAGAGTTATCCACTACTTTATTCCCTTGAAAGATGGACACTTTCAAGGTTAGCAGACGACCAAATCCACGTAACATACATGTAAAGACTACCGAACTGAAACAGACTAAAAAGCTTATGCAAATAGATAGTATATCGACGAACATTACAGGCTTGATAGAGAAATTGAAACTAAGTATTAGAAACCCTCTGCTGAGACTTATCAACTGTCAGGACTACTTACAACACTCGAACAGCTTGGTCACAACAAGACAACTGATAGACAGTAACATCTTGATATTGTCAAACTTGGTCCTTATCTAGACAAATTGGGTCGAAAATTAGGGTGTGCGAAATGAAACGTTTGAGATGCATCAGTCGTGTGACCAGGATTCGAAGAAAGATAAATGGCGAGGGTATAAATAGTGTTCTGAATACATAGGAAGACTGAAAAAACAGATGACTTAGTCATCTCATGTGAATGCAGCCTGATGAAATACCACAGCACGCATACTTCACTGGTTTCAAAACACGAGGAAGACCACGTGGTAGATTTGACGTTAGAGAAATCCTACATGAACCGACACATGACACTTGCTTCATGAATGGTGACTTGAGTTCACTATTGATGAGTGATGGCACACGTGGACGAATAAAGTATTTCTGTACCATGATTGGGGTATTGCTCCTAGGGCTCTCCCTCTCTACTCTCTCTCTCACTCTCTCTCTCTCTTTCTCTCTCTCTCTCTCTCTCTCTCTTCCTGT